>JASIRB010000781.1:80000-314927 GCA_030323885.1 Branchipolynoe longqiensis | reverse complement strand
CTCCCTCCTCCCCATCCTCTCCCCTCCTCTCCCCCTCCCCCTCTTCTTCCCCTGCTCCTATCCCCCTACTCCTCTCCTTCATCCTCTCCCTCCTCTCCCCTCCCCTCTCCCCCTCCTCTCCCCCCATCCCCCCTTTCTCTCCCCCTTGCCTCCTCATCCCCCTCCATCCCTCCATCTCCTTCATCCTCTCCCTCCTCCCCATCCTCTCCCCTCCTCTCCCCCTCCCCCTCTTCTTCCCCTGGTCCCATCACCTTACTCCTCTCCTTCATCCTCTCCCTTATCCCCATCCTCTCCACTCCACTCTCCACCCCCTCTCCTCTCCCCCTTCTCCCTATCCTCCTCCACACCCTCTCCATCCCACCCATCCTCTCCCCATCCCCTCCCACCCCACCCCATCCCCCATCATCCTCCACCACACGGCAGAAGCGGCGGCCGCCACCGCCGCAAGAAGACGAGATTCGCAGCGCAATTGCCGCCACGCATGCGCACGGGACATTTGTTTACATTAGCGGGTGTCATGGCGTCTCTGCAGACGCGCCACTGATTGATGGATGTCATGTCGACGTCATACCCAGGCCCCGGTTCGCGGCCCGGGGAACTATAAAGCAGCGGCCGGGCGCGCCCAAGAAACGTAGCAAGGAATCTAATTATCTTCTAAGTATAGTGCGGGTCATTTTATGCAATCTGGATTGAGTTATTTATCGGCCGGCGTCCCACGCCGCCGCCAAGGCAGTAATCATGCATGCTGTGGGGGTGAGGGTGATATATATCTTGCGAATAATAAATTAGCCCCACAATGGCTGGCCGCCAATCGGTAGAGAGAAGGGGACCCCCCCTCCCCCCCCCCCACCACCACCACCAACCACACCCCACACCACCTCCATGCCTAGCAGCCTCTGCTACCTCGTCCCCCACCCCGTCCGTCACCCCCACCCACATCACCCACGGCTCAAGATTGCCGAGGCGACGCCAGCGACACAAGACGCCCTGGTGGGCACAGGCCGGAATAAAACACCACTTATAAACAACGCCGGAAGTCAGGGGGACAATCGCCGGGCAACTTTTACCCGGGCGCCATCTTTTATGTTTGTTTGCTTTGTGAGTGGTTTTTTTTGTGTGCTTTTATTTTTTTTGGGGGGGGGGAGGGAAACTTTATGCGCTGTCCGTGTGTGTGTGTTTGTGGTGGTGGGTGTGGGTGGTGGGGGTCTGGGAGGAAGAGGAAGTGAGGAGTACATAGTGAGAAGGGTGGGTAGATCAGGAGTAGAGAGAGAAGGGGGAGGTGGGGGTGGGGAGTAGAGTGGGGGTGGGGGGGGGGGGGCTAGTTATATATAGATGGTGCCACGGTCGGTCCGGCTCGATTTGAGACGCCCGACCGCGATGGTGGGTCTTTACTAACAAATCACTGATCAAATTCATTAAATATAAATATCCCTCAAAGACCGCCTATATAATAGCAATGTATATATTATATACATTTTAAATACATGAATACATGCACGTATATATATATCATATATACGACTATGTATAATATTTTATTTTATTTTATTTTAAACACAATATATCCTGAGATCCTGCCGCATTTGGTCGGCGGATTGTTAGCAGAAGGCGCCCAGGGTCACCTCCCGCAGCCTCACTTCGATTCCCGCCATTTTTATCTGCAGCCTGACGAACGACGGACGACCGTAGGGGCCGTGTTGCTAGACGGAGAGCATTCTATATAGGTCACCTTGACACACACACACACAGACACACACATTAACACACATACAGACACGCACAGCTGTGAAGACAACGCGTCCCGCTAACATTCATATCGCGCTTAACAAGGTGGGGCACACCGTGACCGACTCGTACGCTGAGAGAGCTGCGCGCAAAGTCGCAGTTGTTGCCGTCCTGCACTTCCGGTCCGAGCAGTGAGCGAGTATTAGCGCGCCAAAAGAAATGTCGTCTGCACGTTTTGACAGGAGGAAAATAGTCGGCTAGAAGTTCGGTCGACGCGCCCCCCCCCATCTCCCCCCCCCCCCACCTCCGCGGGCGGACATTATTTGCCGGTTATCCATGGCCGCTCGTAAATCTCTTACTTCTCCATTACCTCGCTAGGGGGCGGGAGTATCGGAATTAATGTCGCAGGCCCTGATATGTTCCTCGGACGCTCGGGGGGTGGGGAGGGGTGGGATGGGTGGGTGGATATGGGAAGGGGGAGTAGGGAGGGAGGGAGGGGGGAGTTTGGGAGGGACGCGTGGGTAGGAGGGGATATGGGATGGAGGAGTTTGGGAGGGGGAGGGGGTGGGGTATGGGAAGGGGAGAGTGGGGAGGGGGGAGTTTGGGAGGGGGTGGCCCTAATATACTGCGTCTCAAAGTCAAAGCGTTCAACCCGTGTCTGCGGGACACCACTCCGGGAAGACAAATTGGCGTCGTGAGAATGATAATATTGGCGCGGCGGGTGTGTGGGTATCGGCGCCGGGCGTCGAGGAGAATGTATATGAGCCTTGTGATCGCCTATCGTTAAGGACCCGGCGCCCCTCGCACGTAAGACATTAACGCGACAAATGGCCGATCCCGCCGCCGGGCGGCGCGCGCTGTCAATCACGCTATCAAGTCTCGTAGCTTCCCGTAGCTTCTCGTCCGCCCGCCGGATAAGATGGGGGCCGGACGTGCGCGCGCATTCATATCAATGAGGGCCGCCCGGCGAGATAGGAACCGGAAATGATACTGATGGCCGACGGCTCGTCGGGCGCGGCGGTCCGCTTACCGCGGCTGGGTCCCGGCGAAATCAAATAGTTTGTGCGGGCCGTCACCGGGAACCAGCAATCACCATTACGGCCGACGGTGACCTACGTCGGGCCGCCCCCGTCGTAAACCTGGCGTTTTCCCCAAAAACTGCGTTACCCCGAGCATTCATCAGCACCACCAGCCCCGACCCTCTCTACCCGCTCTACCCGCAACCCGCTAGCTAGCCGGCGTCTACCCGTCCTGCGCCCGCCGCCCACCGCCCCGCCTGCCTGACACCATCGGATGCTACCGGAAGTTCAATGCGGCCTGCCTGCCGCCCCCAATGCTCAACCCCCCTCTGCAACTCCCTCCACCCCCTCCCACTCTCCACCCTCCAACCAATGACCTACAGCCTACTTTATGACCTTATGCTCGGTGTTAACTGAGCCGAGTGTGTCGACTAGGGTTGTGAATCTGACTAAACCCACTGCCGACAGTCGGAGTTGATCGGCATCAAGTGCGCACATTGAGCCGTTTTGAGCGAAATTCCACGTTGCCGACAACTTGAGTATACAGCCCGATCAGATTGCACTGTCGATTGGCAATACCCACGCCGATTTGGCAGAATGTTTGGCGGAACTGTGTATATAAATAGCATCGAACAGTTTATATTAATAATAATAACAGGGAAGATTGCATATTATTATTATTAATATTAATAACCTCAAGCAGTTTTATATTAATGTCATGGGGGTGATGAAAATGGGAAATATTGCGCCTAGAGCGGGACTCGAACCCACTTCTCTTTGCATTCCGGGCGAGTGTGCTAACCATTACACCACCTAGGCTCCCTGATATCACCACACTACCCACACCTACCTGTTTATGTGGTTACTTGCCTGAGAGGTCAGTGCAGACTACCACACTCGTCCCCCTGGAATTGTAAGTCTTTTAATACTTACAAATACATACATACAGGCAATGCACTTACACATACACAGGGTAGGTTGCTCAACCATACAACACGTAGGTTGTACAGGATCATGGTCATGGCAACCTCAAGCAGTTTTATATTAATGTCATGGGGGTGATGAAAATGGGAAATATTGCGCCTAGAGCAGGACTCGAACCCACTTTTCTTTGCACCACCTAGGCTCCCTGATATCCCCACACTACCCACACATTCCTGTCTATGTGGTTACTTGCCTGAGAGGTCAGTGCAGACTACT
This sequence comes from Branchipolynoe longqiensis, assembly GCA_030323885.1. NCBI lineage: Eukaryota > Metazoa > Annelida > Polychaeta > Phyllodocida > Polynoidae > Branchipolynoe > Branchipolynoe longqiensis. The sequence goes on along the minus strand of JASIRB010000781.1, from coordinate 310,983 downwards.
ACATTAATAACCTTCAATAGTGCAGATTAATAACCTGGATCAGTGTATATTAATAACCTGTGGACCAGTATATAGAACTAGTATAGAGAAATCCTTTCTACTTACACATACTCTTGTGGTATTCTGTAAGAAAAAACAAATTCCCACTGTGTCTACTGCGCATGTCATAATGCCAAATCGCGTCCACGCTGTGTCGGTCAATGACTAGAAGCGCCTCTCGATCCCTGCTCTGTGAATGGTGACCTGAGATCTCTAGAGGGTCACGTGGTCAGTTGGGGTGATGGCTTTGTGGGTAGTGGGGTGGGTGGTCAGTCAGCCGGGGAGTCGCTGAGACTGACAGCTGCAGTGACCTCTGACCCCTCCTTTACCCCCCTCACTTCTATTATTCCACCATACCTCACCCCAACCCTGTACCTCAACCCTGACCATTCCCGTCCAACCCCGACCACCGCAACCCTTCTCAGCCCAATATAGCGCAATCCGGCACAACCCAACCCAATTACCCCCAACCAGGCTCAACCACGTCCATCCCAGTCCAACCACGTTCAACCCCACCCAAGCCAGGCCAAACCTAGCCCAACTCATCCCAAACCCAGCCCAAACCCAGCCCAACCCCGCTTAAACCCCGCCCAACCCAAACCAGAACAGCCCAATCCCACCGAAGCCAGCCCAACCGCCTCCAACCGCGCCCAACCGCGCCCAACCCAGGCCAATCCCGCCCCGCTCTGCCCCGCTCCGCTCTTCCCCGCTCCGCTCTGCCCCGCTCCGCCCCGCCCAGCCCAGCCCAGCCCAGCCCAGCCCAGCCCAGCCCAGCCCAGCCCCTCCCCAGCCCAGCCCAGCCCAGCCCAGCCAGCCCAGCCCAGCCCAGCCCAGCCCAGCCCAGCCCAGCCCAGCCCAGCCCAGCCCAGCCCAGCCCAGCCCAGCCCAGCCCAGCCCAGCCCAGCCCAGCCCAGCCCAGCCCAGCCCAGCCCAGCCCAGCCCAGCCCAGCCCAGCCCAGCCCAGCCCAGCCCAGCCCAGCCCAGCCCAGCCCAGCCCAGCCCAGCCCAGCCCCAGCCCAGCCCAGCCCAGCCCAGCCCAGCCCAGCCCAGCCCAGCCCAGCCCAGCCCCAGCCCAGCCCAGCCCAGCCCAGCCCAGCCCCAGCCCAGCCCAGCCCAGCCCAGCCCAGCCCAGCCCAGCCCAGCCCAGCCCAGCCCAGCCCAGCCCAGCCCAGCCCAGCCCAGCCCAGCCCAGCCCAGCCCAGCCCAGCCCAGCCAGCCCCAGCCCAGCCCAGCCCAGCCCACCCCAGCCCAGCCCAGCCCAGCCCAGCCCAGCCCAGCCCAGCCCAGCCCAGCCCAGCCCAGCCCAGCCCAGCCCAGCCCAGCCAGCCCAGCCCAGCCCAGCCCAGCCCAGCCCAGCCCAGCCCAGCCCAGCCCAGCCCAGCCCAACCCAGCCCCAGCCCAGCCCAACCCAGCCCAACCCAGCCCAACCCAGCCCAACCACGTCCATCTCAGCCCATCCCCGCCCAACCAAGCCCAACCACGACCAGATTAAACCCTCCCCAAACCAACGAAGCCGTGACCGCACCCTGTCTAATCTCACCCGATTTCACAACCATACCTAAAGTAACCTCAACCCCCAACCCCAACCCCAACCACATCTCACCTTCTCCTCACATGGTGTTTGATGCCGGCACGACGTTAAACCATTCTCAAATCAATCAGACCAGACGGGATGGCCGAATGAGCGGAGCGCCCCCTTCCTGTTTTGGTCAAACCAATGACTTAAAAATTGATACTTGTCGCTACCTATCCTGTAGGATAGGATAAGGAGCAGTGACATCAGGAAGACCAATTGTCTGCGATTGAAGTACCTCCTGCTTAATCAACTAATGTATCAACAAATTAAATATTAAAAATACACACATATCATATACATACTGTTATAATATATATATAAGGCATATATATATATATATATATATATATATATATATATATAGATCGAATGAGGGAGACCAGTTATTGTCCGCGATTGAAACTTCCCTGCTTAATTACTGCTCCAAAAAACAAACAACAAAAATAACAACAAACAATGCAATCACGTGGCGTATAGATATAGAGAAATTGGGTGACCATCCATGTGCATATTATGGTCAGGGTCTCATGCTCACACTGACACGTTGACAGTTGGTTTCAGATTTTGTGTTTGAAGAACCCCAGAGACAAACCCCAATAAACCCACGGTGCTCATGATTGCCCTCGAGTGAAATTGCCGAGTGACCCGTCTTACGCTGATTCGTTCTTCTTCACTGGGTTGCGGAGCGACATGTCACACTTCACAGCACGGTAGGTGGCGCCACTGGTAGGCGTCGATTGACAGATGCACTACTGTCCAAACCACCCAGCAACCATTATCACCAATAACACAAATACGCTATGATCTAAGCAAAAACAAATCTATATATATTTGAGAGAAATGAGAAAAAAAGATTGCTATATAATTATGGGTGCCATTTAAAAAAAATCTTATTACGCAGAACTTTGGTCGGGTTAATGTGGATGGAATTAGTAGTGATATTTGGATTACAATCTCGTTGAGATAGTAATCTTGGCGCAATTAGTTTGTGAACTGTTGGTACTCCAGGTCACAAAGGCAGCGCAACAAGCAAAAGGCGTCGATAATGCTTGGTGCATGCACTCATCGCCACACTCATACGGGACGGCAATCCTTGGAGGAATGACCTTTGAAGAGTACGCGCCCTCGGAAGGATGCCCTCGAGAGGATACCCTCAGGATGAAATATTTGGGATATTTTCAGAGGATCGACTTAGGAGGGAATATTTTGGATATTACCCTCAAGAGGATATCTTCAAGAGGAATGCCTCGGGAGGATTCCCTCTAGAGGTTACCCTCTGGTGGATTCCCTCTAAAGGTTACCCTCTGGGGGGATACCCTCTGGAGATTTCCTTCTTGAGGTTACCCTCGGGAGGATACCCTCAGGAGGATACCCTACATGGGGTATATCCTGGGGGAGTGGCCTTGGCACCTCCCCCCTCCCCCGTCCCTACTCTGGGACACCGTCAACTAATCCTGCTGGACGCATGGCTATCGGCCCCGTCCATCTGCCGGCCGCTCGCCACCTTTTCCTAATCTGCCGCCCGCCATCTCTCGGCTGCCGCCCGCCCGTCTGCCTTCTCTACCTTCTCTGCCTTCTCTGCCTTCTCTGCCTTCTCTGCCTTCTCTGCCTTCTCTGCCTTCTCTGCCTTCTCTGCCTTCTCTCCCTTCTCTGCCTTCTCTCCTTTCTCTCCTTCTCTGCCTTCTCTCCTTTCTCTGCCTTCTCTGCCTTCTCTGCCTTCTCTGCCTTCTCTGCCTTCTCTGCCTTCTCTGCCTTCTCTGGCATTCTCTGCCTTCTCTTCCTTCTCTCCCTTCTCTCCCTTCTCTCCCTTCTCTCCCTTCTCTCCCTTCTCTCCCTTCTCTCCCTTCTCTCTCCCTTCTTTCCCTTCTCTCCCTTCTCTCCCTTCTCTCCCTTCTCTTCCCCTTCTCTCCCATTCTCTCCCTTCTCTCCCTTCTCTCCCTTCTCTCCCTTCTCTCCCTTCTCTCCCTTCTCTCCCTTCTCTCCCTTCTCTCCCTTCTCTCCCTTATCTCCCTTCTCTCCCACTGATGGCTTCCCATGCATGTGTCTTCCTTTCCTGGCCATGCTTTTAACTTCTCTGTCCAACTTCCGATTGTTCACCTCACCTCCCTATCTTCCTCCCCACCCACCCCCACCCACACCCACACACCCCACACCTGCTAGGAGTCCTAGTCCTCTACTCGCGCCGGCCTTTCTCCAGCCGCTAACCCGGTCTGTCTCTTTCTACCCTCGCCCCTAAACCACGCAGGTTCTCCTGCCACTCCCTGTCCCCGTCTCTATGCTCCTTTCCCCTGCGCACAGTCCATCTGCTCTCCGCCCCGTCTCCGTCCCCATACACGGTATGTCCCCCGCCCTCCCCCGTCCAGCCCCCGCCGGCCCGTCCCGCCCCCGGTCCGTCTCCCCTATCGTCCCGCCCCCCGACTCCCTTCTCCGGCCCGCCCCCTTCTCCCCTCCCCCAGACCGGACCAACCGTCTCCCCTCTCTTCCGTCCCCACATATCCCATCCCTCCTCTCCCTATCCCCGTCTATTCCATTCCCATTCCCCTTCCCCGTATCCCAACCATCTTTTCCCACCGTCCGTATCCCCCCCCCCCCCTGCCCCGCCCCATTATCCCCTCCTATTTCCCTTCCCCCCCCCCCCCCCCCCATCCCTGTCCCCGCCCACCCTCCTCCCCCGTCCCCGGCCTCATCCCGCCCCCCCCCCCCCCGGCCCCGTCCTCATCCCCCCCCCCCCCCAGGTCCCATCTACCCCTGCCCCCCCCCCCCCCCCCCCCCAGTGCCGCCGTGCGCCGTCCCGGGCTGCTCCTCGGGTGTCGCCTTATCGTCGGCCCGTAATGCCGGCCGGGCATATTTCACGGCGCCGGTCGTGGTCGCCGGTCGTCCGTCTTCCCTTCCGGTCAGCGGTGCTTCCTTTATCATGCGCGTCAGGCGGGTCCACGCCCGCCCCCGCCGACCCCGCCCGTCCATCGCCCCCCTCCCACCCCGCCCTCTCCCGCCCCGCCCCCCACCCAGTAATGGCGGCAGAACCGAAGCTGTCACTCTGCATCATTTTAATCCGGAACGCCCTCTAATTATCCGCATAAATATTTATTGCCGATTTATTTGCATTGGCCGCCATTTATTATTATTCGGGTGGTCGGGCCCGGGCCCACGAGTACATATCCCTCTCTCCGTTCCCTCTATCTCTCTGTTCCCTCTCTCTCTCTGCTCCATCTATGTGTTCCCTCTCTCTCTGCTCCCTCTCTCTCTGCCCCTCTCTCCCTCTCTCTGCTCCCTCTCTCTGTGTCCCCTCCCTCTCTGCTCCCTCTCTCTGTTCCCTCTCTCTGCTCCCTCTCTCTCTGCCCCTCTCTCCCTCTCTCTGCTCCCTCTATCTGTTCCCTATCTCTCAGCTCCTTCTCTCTCTGCTCCCTCTCTCTCTGCTCCCTCTCTCTCTGCTCCCCTCTCTCTCTGCTCCCTCTTTCTCTCTGCTCACTCTCTCAGCTCCCCCTCTCTCTGTTCTCTCTCTGCTCCCTCTCTCTGCTCCCGCTCTCTGCTCCCTTTCTCTGCTCCCTCTCTCTCTGCTCCCTCTCTCTCTGCTCCCTCTCTCTCTGCTCCCTCTCTCTGCTCCCTCTCTCTGTTCCCTCTCTCTCTGCTCCCTCTCTCTGCTCCGTCTCTCTCTGCTCCCTCTCTCTGCTCCCTCTCTCTCTGCTCCCTCTCTCTGCTCCCCCTCTCTCTGCTCTCTCTCTGCTCCCTCTCTCTCCCTCTCTTTCTAAATCCACCCCTTCTTCTCTCTCTCTCCACCCCCCATGCGCTCTGATTTTCTCCTTTTCTTTCTCTTTCTTGTTCTCTTCCTCTTTCTTCTCGCTCGAGCAGGGTTTGACCATTCCCACCGGTGATACTCTATGTACCTAGCCCAGCCTCTGCCCGGCACCAGCATACACATCACACACACCACACAGCATACACACCCCACACACCTCATACACACCCCACACACACCAGACACACCACACATACCACACCACACACACCACACACACCAGACACACCACATGTACAACACACCACACACCACACAAACAGACCACACACACCACATACACCGCACACACCATGCACACACCACACACACACCACACACCAGCACACACACCACACTCACCAACCACACCACAAATACCACACACGCCACACACCACACTCACCAAACACACCACACATACCACACACACCACACACCACCACACAAACCAGGTACCACACACACCATACACCACATACCACACACCACACACCACACACATCACACACACCACACACACCACACACGCCACACAGACCACACACACCACACACCACATGTACCACACACATCACATATCACACACACCAGAACACACACCACACGCACCACACACACCACACACACCACACCCACCAGCACACCACACATACCACACACCACATACCACACACCACACACCACACATACCACACATACCACACATACCACACACACCAGCACACACCCGACATACCACACATACCACACACAACACATACCACACACCACACATACCACCCACTCCACACATGCCACACACAACACATGTACCATACAAACGACACCCACACCATATACCACACACCCACACCATATACCACACACATCACACACACAACACACACCACATCACAGCTGCAGACCTTCTACCGGAAATAGGAATGGTATGCCTAGGACCAGCGCCTGCGCAGGCGGACTTATGTTGCATCCTGCTTCCTCTCCCCACAAATCCCCCTACCCACTCACCCACACATCCAGACCTGCACCTACATGTATAGAAGCACGTACACCCCAACACGCACACACTTCACCTCCCACCACACCCACACCCACACATATACCGACACATATATAGAAGCACGTACAAACTCCCACCACACACACTCCCCTCTCGCCACCACACAATGCTAGGACGTAAAACAACAACAAACAAACGAACTCACCACCACACACTTAGCTCCCCCCCCAGCACACCCACGCCCACACCTATACCTACACATATGATATATAAGCATTACCCCCCCCCCCCCACACACACACACACTCGCTTACACTCAAAAACACACGTACACAAGTACGCATATATAAGCATGTACACTCACCCCCCCCCCCCCCCCCCCCCACACACACACACTTACACCCACAATTACACGCATACCTGCACATATCTGAGCATGTATCCTCCCATCGACACACACTTGCACACACTGGCATACATACTCCAATACCTGCATAAGGGTATGTCCCCCCCATCCATCCTGCATACCCCCGTCCCACCCCACCCCACCCCCACCCACGCACACACACATGATTGCACGCCCCCTCCCCGTCCTCCCATTCCCCTCCTCTCCCCCTCTTCGCTTCTCCCCACTACCCTACCCCCCTTGTCCCCCCCCCCCCTTCTCCCCCTGCCCCCCCCACCCCCCCCCCCCCCACAAGCGTGCATCCCCCTCCCCGCCCACCCCTTCTTCTCCCCCCCCCCCCCCCCGCCCCCTCCCCCAGCCCCACCCCCACCCCCGGGAGCTGGCCGCCCGAGACACCCCGGGGTCTGCCCGAGTATATATTCACGGGCGAAAAAAGTTGTCTTCAATCTGCCACAAATAAATGCATGGCGGGCGTCGCGGGAGTCGTCGGTCACCGATATCACGCGCATCACGGCCGCCCAGGACCTGTTTGCACGGCCCCGCCGCCAGGGGGCAGGCCGGCACGGTGAGGAGCACTGTGTGTGTGAGGGAGGGAGGGGGGAGGGAGGGAGAGAGGGGCAGGGAGACTGGAGGAGAGGGGAGAGGGAGGGAGAGTGAGGGCGAGGAAGAAGGGGAGGGAGGGAGAGGGAGGGAGAAGGAGGGAGAGAGGGTTGGAGAGAGGGTTGGAGAGGGGGAGCGAGGTGTGCCGAGCTGGATGGGGGTTGAGTAGATGGGCGGGTGGGTAGGTGTAGGGGTGGGGGGGGGGGGGTAACAGAAGACTACAGATACAGTGATAGTTCAGATATGATACAAGAATCCCATGACTAATACCCGTCACATACTAACTGATGGCTGGTGTGTCTTACAGTCTTACAGGGTCGAGGCCGATTTAACTTGTGAGATTCTTCTGTGATTGTATGTGATTTTATGTGATTGTTATAATCTACCTTACATTAGCTTGAAGTAACTTTGATTTTCATCATCATCATCCTGCTGTCGGTCATGATGCGACAAAGACTGCTTTCATTACTTGACTGTCGCTCTCCATTTAGCTCTCTGCCATGAGAGTGATGTCCATGAGTCGGTCTTAATGTCTCTCAGCTTCAGGTTTCTCTTAATGGTATCCTTGAACCGGAGATGAGGGGGCCCTCTCTTTCTGTAACCAAAAGACAGTTGAGAGTAGAGGATCTGATTTGGTAGCCTGTCTGATGACATCCTCATGAAGTGTCCAGTCCACTGGAGATTCTTTTTGATCAGAAGATCTTCCATAGAGCCAGCCCTGTCCGTTCGAGTATTTCCTTATTTGTCACTTTGTCCTTCCATGTTAGCCTCATGATCGAACGCAGATGTTGCATCATGAAGGCATGCAGCCTTTTCACCTGTTGTCTGTACACTGTTCAGGCCTTAGCTCCGTATAGTAGGGTGGATAGCACGATTGCATGGTAGATCTTGCCTTTGACCCGCATGGACACATAGTGCTTGTTCCAGAGTCTCTGGCGTAGTCGGCAGAAAGATGCGCTAGCCTTGGCCATCCTCCTCTGTATTTCAGCATCAATGCGTCCATCACTTGATATAGTGCTTCCGAGGTAGGTGAATTCCGGAACACAGTTCAGCTTGTTTCCGTCAACCATGATATCCTCTTCTCGGGTTTTTGTTACTGGCTGGTTCCTGGCCCGCCGAGCCTTAGCACAATACATAACACTTCTAGAGTTGTTTTTCATGAAAGCTGCCTGCAAAAGTGTTGAAGTGCTGCTGGCTTTTGCAAGTTACCAGCAGCACTCTCTCGGGGAGCAAATAGAGGTCTCACACTGGCAAGAACATGTCCAGACAGGCACAAAACTATTTGTCCCTGCAGTGGCTGGTCAGAAGAGGTTGGGAGTTCCATATATCAACGGCCCTTGATGCTGCCACAGTGACATGGTTTTCTGTTTAGGGTTTGCTCCCTTAGCCTTCGGTTCTGTCAAGAACCTGTACCACAAGGCAGTGGTTTACAACTCTGCAGGGCAGGAGCGTTAAACTCCCTGAGGTATTGCAATACCTGCATACCCACTTTGATTTTAAATGGCCAAACAATGAACGTAATGACTTACAAAATTTATACTTGTCGATACCTTGCCCAATGCTCGGAATTTGATGTCAAGGACTGGTTTGCTTAAGTATCCGAATAATATGACTTGGTTGGATATCGGATCATGCTGCTTGGTGGCTTGGTCTACCAGTAGGAAGCACTATCTAGTCGTCATAAGTATGCATATTACAAGTTCTTATATGACCTTAGGTGTTGCCAGGATGTAAACTCCAAACAAACAAATAAACAACAAATTAAAAACCTCAACCTACAAGCTATATATCATCATCATCATCATCATGCTGTCGGTCGCGATGTGACAAAGGCTGCTTTCATTACTTGACTGCCGCTCTCCGACATTTCATGAAAGCTGTCTGCAAAAGTTTTGAAGTGCTGATGGCTTTTGCAAGTTACCAGCGGCACTCTCTCGGGGAGCAAATAGAGGTTTCACACCGGCAAGAACATGTCAAGACAGGCGCAAACTATTTGTCCCTGCAGTGGCTGGTTGGGAGATGTTGGGAGATCCATACATCAACCGCGCTTGATGCTGCCACAGTGACATGGTTTTCTGTTTAGGGTTTGCTCCCTTAGCCTTCGGTTCTGTCAAGAACCTGTACTACAAGGCAGTGGTTTACAACTCTGCAGGGCAGGAGCGTTAAACTCCCTGAGGTATTGTTTTACCTGCAATACCTGCATACATATAGCTATATATATAATATATGTATAAGTTGTGCATATTATATGCATGTATATATATATAAATATTATATAACTATTGTTATATATGGCATATTGTTTTATATAGTATACAACCTATTGCTATATATAATATACATAATGTATTGCTATATACAATATATATCATATTTATATATTATATATAATATATAATGTATATAGTATATATATATATATGTAAATAACGAGATGACTTGGCTACAAGTTCGGTTGCCCCTTTAAAAATATTTTAATAAAAACTAAACGCCGGTCGCTTCCTAATCCACTCCTAAAACCTTTCAGCTTTGAAGAAAGTTGAAGCGATGCAACTCCAAAGATTTCTTAAATATTTTGTATTTTATTTAATCCAACGATCCAAACGGGCGGATGTTGCGTGATGCTTTGCGTTTTAGATTACTGGGATACTTTATGGTGCTTTTGAAAAGTTGAGCAACTTTGTGGGCAAAGGTGAAAGTATCGCTCCTCACTCCATTAAAGACATGGCCTGATGGTAAATTACTATTCCAACAGCTTTTTATGAATATAAATTAAGCAGCAGCGTCAGATCAATAGATCCTTTCCACGGAGTATGCGCAGTAAGATGCTACCAACAACATTGGTTCTTGCCCCTGCTGTCAGAGGGCAGGCTGGTTAGTGGGAATCCTCTATAAGACATTGTCTCTCTCTTGAAGATTTATACTGCCTATCGTGGATAAGCCTGAATAGGCTTGTTTTCACCATTAGACAGTTTGTCGATAGAAAGCCCGAGCCTACACTTTTACCGACGCCAAGGGATTTTTAACCTCCCACACCACATAGACATGGTATGAGAGCAACTGGCCTTTGATGACGCTGTAAGTTATACACAGCGGTGGAAATCCAAATTGGCAGAGGTGGGGGTGCAGGGAATCGAACCACTGACCTTCAGATTAGGAGTCTGACCTAGAAAAAAGTCAGACACTCTAACCACTCCGCCACAGAGAACACCACAATATAAGATCTTGTCTGAAGAGTGTTCTATTCCCACTTCATCCGCCCCTCTTCTATCTCCCTTCAGCTGTCCGTCTCCTCTCCTGGTTTGATCTATAAAAAAATATAGCAAGGGGGAGGCCGGCCAGCTTTTCAATTCCTACCACCATACTCCATTTGTGTCTTCGGCTCACTGACTGGTAGTCACCACAGAGCAAGGAGGCATGGCTCTTTGACATAACTCTCCTCATTTCTCTTTCCTACAAACCTACTTGTTTTCTCTCTCTCGTTGGCTTACCTCTCCCCTTGATCAAGGGAGTGTGTTTACTTGGGTGGTGCCCTTTTCGCTTTTTACTGCTGCTCTGTGTTCTTTGACTGTTAGTTCTGTCTGTTATTTTTCTTGCCTCTCCAACCCTTGAGTGCCCGGACTCAAGTTGATTTGATTGTGTTACACAAATCTTCAACTTTCACCATCGGGCCGATTTATCGGGGCCGATACCAAATGCATCAGCTTTGCAACCTATATGTAACAGAGGTCAGAAGGCGCGTTGATGGTGGAAATCTTCTATTCATGAGACCTTTTCCATAGAGCGCCACCAGACCGTTTCAACAGAGCTGCTACTAAAACATTAGTTCTTGCCACTGACGTCAGAGGGCAGGCAGGGGGTGGAAGTATGTATATTATGTAACCCTCTCTTCTAATGGTTTGGCTCCATCAGTTAGGTTTCAAATGTATGACTGTGGAATGCATTTTGATTCAGCGTCTTATTGTACGCGTGTTACTTTGATACAGTGCTGCCTTCTGCTGGGCCAAATGGCACTAGTGCCATACAAAGTCACCGGAATATAGTTTGATACTGAACAGCAAAACATGTGCAATGAAAAACGAAGGACGTGATTGTACAGAGATGTAGAACTAATAATAATTAGAGGCAAGAGTAATTTCAAATGGGTCTCAGCCTTCGGCTCCCACTTGGTTGTAATGGCTCTGCCCATATATTTGCACACATGTAAAATTATGTGTTTCGATTGTAAAAAAAATAAAGATGAAAATTTGTTTTTACTTTGATAGAAATTGTGGTCACTGCAGTGGCTAAAGTCCAGCCAAAACTACGTCAAATGCTTTGTGTGTTTGTTGTTGTTTTGCACCCTAGCAACATCTAAGGTCATATCAGGATGGGAGGGTACCGGGCGCGGTGGCCGAATCGGTGGAGCACAGGCCTTGCGCGCGGAAGATCGCGAGTTTGCGAGTTCGGTTTACGGTCGAGTCAAACCAATGACTTAAGATATTAATACTTGTCGCTTCCTAGCCTGGTGCTTGGCATTATTAGGATAGGACAAAGACTGGTTAGTTCGGTGTCAGGATAATGTGACTGAGTGGGATATCGGGTCATGGTGCTGGCGGCCTGATTTCCCAGTGGGGCAGCACTATAAAATCGCCATGAATGCGTACTGTCACAAGTCAGTACCCGTCCTGATATGACCTTAAATGTTGCTAGGACGTAAAACAACAACAAACAATCAAAAACAGCATGGGACGGCAAATGCCACAGTATGGATAATGTGGGTATGTGTTTGTGGGGTCAGAGAAGCAGCTCTTATGGGCAGGCTGTGGTTGGTTAAGCAATGCTATCTATATTACTTTAACAAATAATTTTATTTATTTTATATGGGAGTTTTGTGTATGTGTGTTTGTGTGTGTGACTCAGCAAAGAAAGGAAATAGTGTCGTCTAATGGTGTGTGTAATGAATGAGTCAATTTGTGGCGTTGTTTTTAACACATCCCTATTGCTAACATAGAAACAAGTATCATTGCTGCTCTGGGAACTCTTGCCCAACCACTGGAATGGCGGCTTTGTAGGTTGTGTGTGTGTGTATATATATATATATATATATATATATATATAATTATACAAATATAAATTAAGGGGAACAATGTAGAGGCATGAATATATATATATATTCCTCCTGTGTGTGTGACTCAAGGGGGGGTCACCCATATATATTCACGTACATTCACGTCCCTACAGAGGGGGGGGGGGGGGGGGCACTCCACCAATGCGCAGTAAAGAGGAATAAGAATAATACATTGTTCCCCTATAATTTATACTTGTATAATTCGTTGTATATTGTTACCCTATCATTTATACTCGTATAATTCGTTATATGTCGTTTCCCTGTAATTTATTCGCGTATAATTCATTATGCATCATATATATACAACCTATATTGTGTATATTTACACACATACACAAGTTACAAACACATATATATTTTAATACTTCATTAGGTATTTATTCTTATACTTATATATATATTTATATAAGAATAAATGTGTAATCCAATAATTCGATGCGGCAATGGATCTCATTCTTAAGCAGAAATACCTAAATTAGTATTAAATGTATATATATATATGTTTAATATATTATGTGATCCATTAATTCGATACAGCAGTGAATCTTAGGCAGAAATACTTGAATTAGTATTAAATGTATATATATTAAACATATAATATATTGTTGTTTTTTGTGTGTTTTTTCCCCTTGAAGATTTATACTGTCTATCATGGATAAGTCTGAATAGACTTGTTTTCACCATTATACAGTTTGTCGATAGAAAGCCTGAGCCTACACTTTGACCGACCCAAGGGATTTTTAACCTCCCACACCACATAGACATGGTGTGAGAGCAACTGGCCTTTGATGACACTGTAAGTTATACATAGCGCTGGAAATCCAAATTGGCAGAGGTGGGGGCGCAGGGAATCGAACCACTGACCTTCAGATTAGGAGTCTGACCTAGAAAAAAGTCAGACACTCTAACCACTCAGCCACAGAGAACACCACATAATATATCATGTATATAATGCATTAAACATATTGTTTAATATATTATATAAAATATGTGTTTTATGTCATATATGTTATATATTATTTCTATATTAAACACTAAATTAAGTATGCATGCTTTAAGATCCATCGTTGCATCGAGTGAATCGATTTTGTTGCCCGGCTACAACCACCCAATGGCTGCTCCCTAAAGGCCCAGTCAGACCTTACCGGACTGAGTACCGGACACCACCGGACAAAGTCCGTTGGTGTCCGGTGTCAAAATGTACCGAAATGTACCGAAATGTACCAGATGAAACGAACGCTAAACGGACAAGGAAGTACATTAACGAATAGCCACCGGACGATAAGCGGATGACAACCGAATGTTTAACGGACGGACTGGACACCAACCGGACACCAACCAGACACCAACCGGACACCTACCGGACTGTTCACGGACACGCCAAAAACCGACGGACTGAATTCCCGCAGCACCGTCAACAGACTTTTCAGGATACAAACCGGACACCTAACGGATGGGTACCAGACATGAAATGGACAAAACGGACTAAACGGACTTAAAACGGACACCAACCATACACCTTAATCCGGCGGTGTCCGGTACAAGTTTTGTGCATGTTCAGAACTTGTACCGGACACCGCCGGACACCACCGCTGATGGAACAGACAGGCCGGATGGGTATCGTATATAAACTGTACATTGCCATATTTCACTGGAGAGTGTCCGGTTTCTGTCCGTTTCCTCAATCCGGTGAGGTCTGACTGGGGCTTTATGTATACATGTTATCTATATGTTCGTTTACCACCAGCCTGCTCCGCGTCCCGTGAAACACTTTGGTTTTTAATTGCAACGTCGTTGTTTTACACGACTCCATCCACAAAGTGGAGCCGGTCAGCCAGGCGTGGTATAGACGTCTGATTGGAGGCGGGGGGGGGGCACAAAAAAAGTACAGACGAAGTACTTACATACATTGCTGTTTGGTTCATTAATGCCATTCCTTCCCCGACATTGCCTCACAACGCGACAATTGCGACTGACTGACGACCGAGCTCTAATGTGTCGTTGGTTCAGTTGGTTGGTTGGTTGTTGGAGTTTTACGTCCTGGCAACATCTCTTGGTAGACCGTCCTGATATGACCTTAGATGTTGCTAGGACGTAAAACAACAACAAACTAACAAAAAATCTGTTAGTAGATTACTTGATTAAGCAGGGGAAATTTCAATCGCGGACAATTGGTCTTCCCCATTCCACTGCTCCTTGCCCTATCCTAGTAATGCTGAGCGCCAGGCTAGGTAGCGACAAGTATCCATTTTTAAGTCATTGGTTTGACTCGGCCAGATGGAATTTAGTGTTGTGATTTCCAGTTGAAGGCTATTAATTTCATATTGAGTGTGGCATTATATAGGGGGATATGGAGGCATCTGTGAACAAACAGATTTTACTATCAGAATGATGGCACCCTCAACTCCAACTTGGTATACTTGGTTTCATCTCGGCCTGGATGGCGTTTGTTGGTGTTTGCGCCTGAAGCCTTCGTTTAGTGTCAGCACACCCTGGTAGCGGCTAGGTGTGGACAAGTCGTTCTTTCACAGACGCGTGGTCTATATAGCTTTATGCAAATCAACAAGAGGTCAGCGCATACAAAACTGTTAATTCAGGATCTTATTTACTACTTCAAGCCACGACTAACAATGGCGGCAGTGGATTCAAACCCACTGAGGCGTTTATGTAGGGAGATTTATGGGCAGAATCAATTCAACCAAGACAGCTAATTTATTATAGTAATTATTTCATTGGTGTAGCACATTTCAAGTCTAGTGAATACTGGTGTATTTTTTGGGTATATTTTTGTTGATTCAAAATTATAAAGCTACCGTCAAATTGTCATTTACCACATACAATATTACATATCAAATTAAATTGAACCAGACGGGATGGCCAAATGAGGTAGAGCGTCCGTCTCCCATATGGTAGATCGTGGGGTCGTGGGTTCGAATCCTCGTCGCGTCAAACCAATGACTTAAAAATTGATACTTGTCGCTTCCTAGCCAGGCTTTGGCATTATTAGGATAGGTCAAGGAGCAGTGGAATGAGGAAGATCAATCGCCTGTGACTGAAATTTCCCCTGCTTAAACAACTAATACCAAAAACAAAAACAAACAAAAATCTCTTCCTGAGATACATCCAAATATGGCAGTAAGGACAAAAGATGGTGCGATTAGATTAGATTAGAGTGTTTGAGCTCTATTGTGCTCAGGCCAAATCAGAGACTCCACCATCAGAGCCTGCTACTTGTGCTGAGGATGCTCTGTTCAGTTTTGTCATGTGCAGCAATGAACTTGAATCTGCTGGTGTTAGCTGGGTGTATCCTGGAATCTGGTGCACTATTTAAGGATAGGGCTTCGGTGAAAGGATGCTGTAACAAATCAAAATGGGATGGGATCCTCTCCCGCAAGCCTGCATGACACCCAGGTAGATGTACATAGTAGGCTAAGGTATCATACTCAGACTAGACAAAACTCTGATAAAATACAAAAAAAACTAACATAGGTTACTAACACCCAAAATCGCAAAAGGCTGGCCTGAGCAGAAACAGGTAAACACTCCTGGGTGAGGGACCCGACCAAGACAGCACCACAGCTGTCCAGCATTGAAAACAAGCACCATCGTGGGAGCTTAAATATGTTATGATCAGAGTAAATGCCTTGTCAATAAAAAAATCAAAAAAATCTGGTATTGCTGTTAACACCATGTCAAGCTGCCTTTTGAACGATTGTACGCTGAAGTTTGATTGACTTCTTATGTAAGCTGGCATTGTATTGAAGACCTGACCTTCCCAGACAGAAATACTTCCTTCCCGCCAGGTTTGTGTTGACTGTGAGGCTTTTGTATTTATGACTGGTACCTTATCATTTTTGCTTTGTTTTGTTTTGTTTGTTGTTTTGCGTCCTAGCAACCTCTAAGGTCATATCAGGACGGGGTACCTATAAAGTTTGCCACATCTTTTTGGATGATGCATTACAATGCCATAGTTAGGTACTTTGCCTTCAATAATTTTACCATAACCAGACGGGAAGGCCGACTATGTTGAGCGTCCATCTCCCGTTTTGGTAGATCGTGGGATTCGAACCCTGGTCGAGTCAAATAAATGACTTAAAAATTTGATATGTGTCCCTTCCTAGCCAGACACTCGGCATTATTAGGATAGGTCAAGGACTAGTTGGCTCAGTGTCAGGATAATGTGACTGAGTGGGATATCAGGTCATGGTGCTGGCGGCCTGGTCTCCCAGTGGGGCAGCACTATAAATAAGGTCGCCATGAGTGTGCACTGTCACAAGTCGGTAAACATCCTGATATCACCTTAGATGTTGGCAGGACGTAAAACTCCAACTACCAACCAGTTTACACTGACATTGTTTTCGGGTGTTCATTTAGTTCTATTTCTTCCCTGTGAGATCTGATTGTTCGTTGTGAATCGGCTGCTGTTGTTTGATTGATAAACGACGGACACCCAGCCGTGGGATCGACTTCACCTGTAATAAATACCTCAAGTGGAGCTCTCTGGACCCCGTAATAAATGCCTGCTCCCCCCCCCCCCAACACTTCCCCCCCCCGCATAGCCCAACCCCCAGGTAGGAGGTTTTACCAAATGTCCTCTCATCAGGTTTGGCGAATTTTAAACAAGAGGTAATCAATCAGTAGGAGTCTTAGCGGTGAAAGTACAAATGAATTATGCTCGTTAATAGTATTAATGGACATAATTTATTAATAATACATACACACATGTTCGTGTCTGTAAAAAGTCCAGACGTGTCGAATTTAGCCTTAAGCAATTTAATTAATTGTACTACATAGTACATTTTATATATAGATATATCTAATATATGACATATCTAATATATAATATATACAACCACCATGTGCCCATGAGGGTCAGAGGCAAGATCTACCATGCAATCGTGCTATCCACCCTACTATACGGAGCCGAGGCCTGGACAGTGTACAGACTTTACGACAGGTGAAAAAGCTGCATGCCTTCATGATGCGACATCTGCGTTCGATCATGAGGCTAACCTGGAAGGACAAAGTGACAAATGAGGAAATACTTGAAGGGACAGGGCTGCCCTCTATGGAAGATCTTCTGATCAAAAAGAATCTCTGGTGGACTGGACACCTCATGAGGATGTCATCAGACAGGCTACCAAAGCAGATCCTCTACTCTCAATTGTCTTCTGATTACAGAAAGAGAGGGCGCCCTTGTCTCTGGTTCAAAGATACCATCAAGAGAAACCTGAAGCTGAGAGACATTAAGACCGACTCATGGACATTACTCTCACAGCAGAGAGCTAAATGGAGAGCGACAGTCAAGTAATGAAAGCAGTCTTTGTCGCATCGCCACCGACAGCATGATGATGAATATATACAATGCCTATTACATATATTATTCACACAACACATGCAGCACATATATCACATATGTGGAACGGATATAGCGCATATGACACATATATAGCATAAATATCAGATATATAGCACGTACATAACATATAATATATAGCAACATATGTGTTACACATATTATACAACGCATATAGCACATATATACCAAATATAAAGCACACGTCCTAGCAACATCTAAGGCCATATCAGGACAGGTGGGTACTGACTTGTGACAGTGCGCTCTCATTGCTACTTTATAGTGCTGTCCCACTGGGAGACCAAGCCGCTGGCATCATGACCCGATAACCCAAACAGTTACAATATCCTGATTCTGTACTAACCAGTCCTTGTCCTGTCTCTTATTAATGCAGAGCGACAGGCTGGGTAGCGACAAGTATCAATTTTATAAGCCAGTGCTTTGACTCAGCTAGGATTTGAACTCCTGACCTTCTGTACGCGAAGCCTATGCTCTACCTATATATGTGATACTTATATAACACACATGCGTGTGTCTGATTGGGAGTAATTAATGCACACACAATTCAGACGTGTGTCACTTATATGCAATGTTTTTATTTGAACTACTGATTATAGACCTCTTTAAAGTGTCCGTGCATTGATACACGAACACAGATAATTTAGGAATACCAACAAATAATTAAAAGCAACAACAACAAAAAGCAACAAAAAAAGGCATGTACACAAAATAGTCTATATACACAAATCTAGCCAACTATCTAACAATCCGGTGTAAACAGTTGTCGAATTGTGTGAGCTTTCAGTGGGTGGCTAATTTGTTAGACACGCCCCACTGAATAGTTGGTCAAACATTGTGGTTAGAGCAATGGCCCGGATGTGGTTTAAGTCAGCCGAGTACAGAGAGGAAAGGGGAAAAAAAGACCCTGATCTACACCAAATCAAAAGAGTTGAGAGCTTAGAAAGCAACATAAATCAGTCAGATAGAGCACGATGAACTGAACCTAGCTCGTCCGTTCAGCTAAATAATTATTGACCGATTCCCCCCTCGAAATTAACTTCATTATTATAATTTACAAATTGAGAAAATGTCAATTAAAGATTCGCCCATAAATGCAAATATGACACATTGTTGTTTTCACCCTAGCATTGTCGATTTAACTGGAGTTGTTTTCTCTTACTAATATTAGAGGTGGCTTTCCATTATTTTAATTTCTTTATTGGTGGATTAACAAAAAAAGTATATCCGCAAAACCTATGCCAACTGTTACTTGTTAGTTCACCGTGGCTCCTACTTCACTCCTTCACTTCTGCTTGTCGCCATGGAGACTGACGATGTTAACAGTTTTCAGTTTTAGATAATAATTTTACACTATATATATATTTTTATATATATCTAAATCTAACTGACTGAATCGGTAGAGCACAGGCTTCTCGTGCAAACTCTCGGGAGTTCAAATCTCAGCCAAGTCAAGCTCATCATCATCATGCTGTCGGTCACGATGCGACAAAGGACTGCTTTCATTACTTGACTGTCACTCTCCATTTAGCTCTCTGCTGTGAGAGTGATGTCCATGAGTCGGTCTTAATGTCTCTCAGCTTCAGGTTTCTCTTGATGGTATCTTTGAACCAGAGACGAGGGCGCCCTCTCTTTCTGTCACCAGAAGACAATTGAGAATAGAGGATCTGCTTTGATAGCCTGTCTGATGACATCCTCATGAGGTGTCCAGTCCACCGGAGATTCTTTTAGATCAGAAGATCTTCCATAGAGGGCAGCCCTGTCCGTTTGAGTATGATGGGCTAATGAGTTAGAGCGTCTGTCTTCTGTGTTGTAGATCGTGGGGTCGTGGGTTCGAACCCTGGTCGAGTCAAACCAATGACTTAAAAATTGATACCATGGCTTACAAAATTGATACTTGTCGCTTCCTAGCCCGGCGCACAGCATTACTAGGATACGGGAAGAACTGGTTAGTTCAGTTTCAGGATAATGTGAGTTTGTGGAAAATTGGGGCAGTGTGCTGGCGGCCTGGTCTCCCATTGCAACAACACTATAAAGTTGCCATGAGTGTGCACTGCCACAAGTCAGTCCCCATCCTGATATGACTGTAGATGGTTGCTTGTTGGACTTTTACGCCCTGGCAACATTTGCGGTCATATCAGGACGGGTACCGACTTTTGACACTGACAGTGCACACTCATGGTATATGACCATAGATGTTGCTAGGACATAACACCCCAACAAACAAACAAAAACACACATAATGGTGACCGTGGAAAATCTAACCAAGCTAAGCATGATAAGTCCACGGCACAGACAGAGTGTGGGAATGGGTAGATCGTGTGCGCGTGTGAGAGTGGGGAGGGGGGGGGGAGAGGGGGAGGGGGAGGGAGTGGGGGGGGCGCTTTAGCGATATGGCGTGACACAGACGCAGGACCCCCCCCCCCCCCCCCACCCCTACCCCCGAACACCATAACAAAGCCAGACACAACTTATCGTACATTATGGCTGGCGCACACCTCCCGTTTACGATTCGTGCACTAAAACTCGTGACTCGACCCGACCCGCTTAAAACTGAAAATGGGCCGATTCATTTTTCGAATCGCGAATCGCAATCGTAATCGGCCCGTTTTAGCCCTAAAACTGAGTTTTTAGTCGCGAATCGCAATCGCTAGGTGTGCGCGGGGAGCGCACACCTAGCAATTTTTGTGTGCGAAACGGGCAGTTTTAGATCGTATACGGTAGGTGGGTGCGCACAAACGGTAGGTGTGTACTAGGCATTAGCAAGGTCTATCCATGTAGCCGCCAGTAAAGATCCCAGTCCTACTTAACGCGACTATTTATAAATATATATCCATCATTTTGATTCCCTAATGATGTCTCTTGATGCCATACAGTTTGGAAATCTTATTTCTTTTTCTGTGAAAACAAATAAAATAATGAACAGATACTAATTATCTCTAATTTTGATTCCGTAATAACGTGTCTTGATGATGACATATAGTTAGTAAATACAGCTTAAATATTATTTCTTTTTCTTTAAAGATAAATATAACAGTGGATAGATTTCTTTTTAAAGATTAAAAAGTATCCCTAATTTTGGTTCCTTATTGATGTGCCTTGGTGATATATAGTTTGAAAATACATTATAAATCTTATTTCTTTTTCTTTAAGGGTGTGATTTGGTTAATGGTAAGGCATGTCCAAAGGTGATGTCCATTGGAGATGAGTCATAAATTACACCAAATACCCAGTGAATTATTGACAGCCTAATGTAATGCTAGCTATAATAGGCTTCTTATTATTCCATGTAATTTCAAATTTTCAATTTTGAGATTAACTTCTGAAGATTCATTCCTATGATATTTAATACATTATTAATCACTTATTTCTCGATATGAGATGTGACAAAACTGCCGAAGCACACAGCCCCATATGGGGACAATAAAGTGTTCCTTAAATGACTTAAGCTCTCCAAACTTTAATAGCCAGTTGGACTGGTAGAAACTGAAAATATAATACCACACTGGCCAGTCCGATACCAGTTTTATCGAAGGTCGGGTGTTCGAATTCCGGCCGTGTCAAACCAATTACTTATAAAATTGCGATATTTGGTCATGGTGTCAGTGTCCTGGTCTCCCACTGTGGCAGCACTGTAAAGTTGCTATGAGTGCACACTGCTATAAGTCGGTACCCGACCTGATATCTTCTTCTTGTGCTTCTTGTGTTGGTTCTGGGATCAGTCCCTGGGTCACCATGGATGGCCGCCCGCTGTGATGGACTCGCAGCCACCACCTTCCTGCATCTGCAGGGCATCTGTGAATCTGGCCATGTCTAGAAGACTGTTGGTTTCAGGTCTCCTTTGTGCAGTGTAGCCTTGAATGTGATGCTCATCTGGAACCGTTGCCAGGAATTTATCGAGTTGCCTTTTCACGCGGTCAACTGAACAATTCATCAGATTTATGTTCACTGGCATTATATTAAGGAGACGGGGTCCATGCACTGTGAAGCTTGCATAGACTTGCTTTTGTAGCACAGATGGAGCTTCATTGCTAATTCTGCGAATCTTGTCCTCGTCGTTTGTGGTTTGATGACACTATGCCATCCTCTCCAATGTTATGATATAACCTTATGTTATGATATAATCTTATGGCTGGCGCACACCTCCCGTTTACGATTTACGATCTAAAACTGACTGCGCATCACGACCCGACCCGACCCGTTTGCGACTAAAACTGGCGACAGGGGGTGCGCACATATAACGACTGGGGGGCGCACATATACCGTCCATTTCGCGACTGCGGTCCATGAACCTGGTGTCTTTAGCGCGAACTACACTACTAGCTTGAGCGCCTCCCGGTGTCTTTAGCACAAACTACACTACTGGCATGAGCGCCTCCTCGCACGCACCTGGTGTCTTTAGCGCGAACTACACTAGCTTGAGCGCCTCCTAGCATTAGTGAGCGGCAAAGCAAGATGGCGCCGCATTCAGCTGTACAGAGGAAAAAGATTGCTCTTGCTCTTGGCCTTGTGATGCTTGTGATACGTCGTCGTCGACAGCGTAACCAAGGAAGGCAATTGTGGGTTCGTCCACACATTGCGCAACATGACCAGCTCGGAGCCTTCAACGCCCTGTTGACTGGATTGCGTGCAGATGAACCGCACGCCTTCAGCAACTACACCAGGATGGCGTCGGAGCAATTTGACGAGTTGCTCAGCCGGGTACAAGATCGCATATCTCGGCAGAATACCCGGTATCGCGCCTCAATTTCGCCTGCGGAGAGGCTTTCCATCACCCTCCGCTTCCTGGCCACAGGTAGATATATTTTGTGACCTTTGTGACCTAGATCAGATCCAACTCTGCTAAACCCTGTAATGGTATGCCGACTTAGACAAGGCAACTTTTTATATGAAGCGAATTATATGAACCAAATTATATGAACCACATTATATGAAATGAACTAGTGGCGATTTCACATCATGACATAACGAAGTGTGTAGAAAAGATGGAAGAAAGCATAATATTGGGAACTACAAGTGCATTTTTATTCAAATGACACGTAGGAAAGGTCAGGGTTAAAGTGTGTAGAAGACAATTAAAATTCTACACAAACTGGTTTCAACAAACTGGTATCGTACAATCTCCGATAACGTCCGATAAATTTCACCTTATTTCTATTCATAAAAACTCGTTCTGGGACTGCGGTTTGACGGTCCGGCTTGGGCTGTTTGTGGGGTCAGGAGGGTGATGCGTGTCACCCCATCAGCCGTCGCACTCTGGAATTGTTGCGGCTGCGGCTGTGGCTGTGGATGTGGCGCGCGTTGTTGCATCGACGTGAGGAGCTCGATCACCCGCTCCTCATGTTTACGGAGCTCCCTCTTGTTACCCATCTCGCGCTCGTCCCGCCTTTCCTCTAGTTCCATCTGCCGCTGCTGCCACCTTTCCTCCAACTCCATTTCCCTTTGCTGCCGCCTTTCCTCGTGCGCCTGGTATAGGGCCGTGGACTCCTTCTGAGCCGTGACGAACTGCGTGATGATTGTGTCAATCACGTGGTCGTGCTTTCCCATCCCTGCAATGTCAACATAGTGGGTTTCAAGTATAAGCTAAAGCGCCTCAACTACTTGGTTTCATCTAATGGACTTTACAGTGCATTTCCTATACCACTACACCACTGATCAATATAGCTCGGTCAACACTGACTTTTTGTTCTTGCGTGATATGTGTACAAATTTTTAGTGGTTTGGGATGTTATGTTAGTGCGGCGTCGGTTTCAATGACTACAACGTTGGTTACTGGGCTGTGTGTGTTGCCTGGCCGGGGTGCCTGTTGGAGACACTGCTGTAGTCTGTGCGGCTGGTGCCGCCTCACTGGCCACCTCCAGCTCTTCCTCCTCCTGCATGCCCATTGCTTCAGGGTCGGCGTCAGGGTCGGCGTCAGGGGCGGCATCTGGAAAACAAAATGCAAAAATATATTGTGTGTGGTTTTAAATCGACTCAACAAGTTTGCTTCATATAGAACGGTTCATCTGTAATAAATCCACTGCAAATAGTTCGCTTCATGTGCAACGGTTCATCTGTACTATTTTCTGTAAGGTTCTGTGTTGTGTGAAATGAATCATGCTACACCCAGGGGGCCCTTACCTGATTCCACAGAGAGGGTGTCGGGTACAGCTGTCCGCCTCGGCCCCAGAACGTCCTCTATCGCATCATAATATCGGAACGTCGCCCGCGCTCGGTCACTGCGAGTGATGAAATGCAGAAATGGGTGTTACAGTTCACATATGTTGTGCGGCAGAAAATTGATCGGGACCTTAATACAGAAGATAAACTGCCACTGGGTTAGTCACTGACGTGTGTTAATACTTAGCAACAACAATCATCGTAAAGCACATAACACACCAACATTACTTACTTGCTGTAGTCCCGGCATTTCTTGTATCTTTGAGTCAAGCTTTTTAATTTGGTGCGGCATGCCACGGCGTTCCTTTCCGGCCGACATCGGCTACACAGACGGCGCAGCCTCCGGGCCAACCGCCGGTAAACTTCTATGTTTCTTCTAGACCTCGCCAGTGCTGTCTGCACTTGTTCGTCACCCCACAGGTTGATCAGGACGGTCACTTCCTCGTCGTCCCATTTGTCCATTCTGGAGTTTCCGTGTGAAGAACTGCCAGTCGCCATACTGCGGATGATTGTGTAGCTCCTGAATTAGCTGTTGCCGGTGACGAGTCGTTGAAAACATTGACAGCGCGTGCGCGAGTGACCAAAGTAAAAACAAAAGAATCGTTTGTGTGCGCATGTGTGTGACGTCGTTAATCCGATTTGATTAAGACATTGTTAACCCAATTATAATCAGACTTACCTAAAATTCTAATCGCCAGTCTTATCGCCAGACAGAGATAAGGATACACGGCCACAACTCGGTACCCACGCCACGAATTAAAAACCCCACAACCCACCTGTAGAAGGACACATTTCTTAACCATACCCACTGCTTCTAGGGGAGTCGTACAAGAGCCTAAGCTACCAGTTCCGGGTGGGGGCGACCACCATTGGCCAGATTGTGCCCGACACCTGTGACGCCATATATGAAGGACTCAAGGATGATTACTTCAAGGTAAGATTTGCTAAATGACAAAAATTACGCCATGAGTATTTGTATGTTCTTTTATTTGTGATGCACAGTACTGAGTGATCGCGAAACGGACCTATTTAGGTTTCATACTCGGCGTACTCCGCTGCTCCCAACAGGTTAATGTAGGAGAAGGACCCTGGGCGTGGGCTAGGGACTTCGGTTCCCGGTGAACTAGCAATATGCAGTGGGGTGCTTTGGCCGCGATTTTCTAGCATTTTCATCCTCCCACGGAAACACGCCTGTTCAATCTCGTTCTGGACGATCAACTGTATCCGTGGGTCGGTTATCTGGCGTAGTTTCATAACTATGTCCTTACCGAAAATGTCTAACGCATCCTCAGTTTCTGGCTTAGCAGTGGTCTTGCTCTCCTCTAAGTTCTGGATAACAAGCTCCATCAAAGCGTTCTCTCGCTTTTCTCCCTCCGGTCTCTTTCGGACGGATCCTATGGTGGACCTTGATGGGGTCGTCCGGTTGGATTGAGGCTCATCGTCCTCCAGGTTGTCTCCGACCACACTCAAATTCTGCGATGAGATACTGAGTGCTTCCCCCTCATGGTTACTATCCTCGTAATCACCGGGGACCTGCATGGAAGAGAGAAACAATTGATTTATTAACACAACTGGTATATATATATGATTGTCTTTGTATTTATGTTTTGCAGTCCCCGTCCACCCCTGACGAGTGGAAGGAGGTCGCTGATCTCTTCAGCACCCGATGGAATTTCCCAAATTGCATGGGCGCCCTTGATGGAAAGCACATCAACATAAAGCCACCAAAGAACTCAGGGTCGTCATTCTATAATTATAAACATACATTCAGTATCGTGCTGATGGCCCTAGTGGATGCTGACTATCGCTTTCTGTACATGGATGTGGGCTGCAATGGCCGCGTAAGTGACGGAGGAGTGTTTTCCGGCTGCACCCTCCAGCAAGCCCTCGAGAACCATGCTGAGTCATTCCCACCCCCCAAACCTCTCCCCGGCGACGAGCGGGCGATTAGGCATTTCATTGTGGCTGACGACGCGTTTCCTCTGAAGGAATATATCATGAAGCCGTTCAGTCACAGAGACATGCGTACTGATCACCGCATCTTCAATTACCGACTGTCGCGAGCACGCCGTGTGGTCGAAAATGCCTTCGGCATTCTGGCCAACCGATTCCGCGTCTTTCAAACCAACATCGCCATAGGACCGGCAAAGGTGGAAAAAGTAGTCATGGCATGCTGTGCGCTCCATAATTTCCTGCGTGATAAGGTTGGGCAGACATCAACCATTGACTCAGAGGACCCCACTACCCACATTGTAAGCCCCGGTAGCTGGAGAAGTGATGGATTGCTGAGCCAGGCGACACTGCCATCAGGCACAAACTCCACGCAACGTGCGAAAGCCCAAAGAGACTATTTGGTGGAGTACGTAAATTCATCGACCGGTTCTGTGCCGTGGCAGTCGGACATGATCTAGAACTCAACTTGTCTATAAAGCCGGTAAATCAAAACAATTAAGAACTCGTAGTGTAATTAGTATTGACAGTTATCCTTACCTCATCCGTTGCTTCAGTGCATCCTGGTAGGGGGGGCCAGTTGGTTGGATACACTCTGTCTTTTCTGCACATGTGGCGCAAGGAAGGACAACGAGAGCTGAATCCAATTCTGCCTTGTGGTCAGTCGTTTGGCCTCTGAACCAGAGGCCGCTTGTTTTCGCAAACGGGTGTACTGTGTGCGTAGGTTTGTCATACGTTTCTGGATTGTCTCCGCTGAAAAAAGTATACATTTCAAGGATATTGATATTTAAAGTACAGGTTCAGAACTTCAATTACAATAACATTTGTTACAAATAGTAATTGTGGAAGTAACAAATTTGTATGCATGTGCCTACCGATGGGCAATTGAGCCGAATTAAATGAAGCGAACTAGTGGTAGCTATGTGTGAAAAGCGCCGATCGCCGCGAATCGGTTCCATTTAGGTCGCCAAATCACTCAAAGTTGATTAAAATGTCCAATCAAAATATGCACATATTGTTCCTTTATTAATTGTCTACATGTAGTAAAGTTTTAAGGATGTTTGATAGAGGGCCAAGAGAGTTATTTAATCTGCAGCACTTGCTTACAATCATAACATTGACCACTCTGTCTCCCACAAACTGGCAGTTGGCATTTAAGCCTCAGCCTTTTGGGCGCCAACTTTTGGCTGGTTTAATATAGAACAATGGGCCCGTAATTAGGCATATTTTTCAACTTCAAAGTGATGTAACTTTCTTGATATTTACATTACAAAATTGTTATGACTACCATGTTTTAGGTCTCGTCAAGCTCTTTCCATTGGAATAGGTTCCATTGAGATCAAATGCTTTTAAAATAAATACTCACATAGCTACTAGTGGCGAGTGCAGACGGACCGAGTTTACAAACAGAATTAACATGTTAAAACGCGATCAAGGGCGTACCTGATTGTCCGACTGCAGCGGAAATCTGCGCCAATGCGGCAATCTTCTTCACTCGGTTTGAGTACTCCGCACAAGATACATCGAATAAACAGGGCAGAGTTTGCCACATGTCTACCATCCTTCCCTCCGTTTCGCCCGTCCAGTCCGCCATTTTTGTTGTGTATGTATGGACAAAGTCACGTGATGGTTTCGGGCCTTGTGATTGGCTGGCACTTAAAACTCGGACGGGACCGATCGGCGGCTAGCACCGATATACTGTTTACGATACGACTGACCGCTCACACCTACCGTTTCTCGAACGGCCCGATTCGTTTTTCGAATCCCTTGCGATTCGAGTTTTAAGCCCTAAAACTGAGTTTTAAGTCGCGAATCGCAAGGCTCTGGTGTGCGCGGGGGTCGCACACCTAACGACTAAAACCCAGTTTTACGTCGTAAACGGCCAGTTTTACGTCGTAAACGGGAGGTGTGCGCCAGCCATTAGATGTTGCTAAGATATAAAACCCCAACAAACTCTATAACTATGCTCATTCAATCATTGGCTGCTGTGGGTATTAGTTTGGGCAAACTCGTGCATAAGAACTGATATCGCTCAATAAATGGATAGTAACCTCAGAACAATTGCAGAGAAGAGTAACAAATAGTGAACTGATAAATGAATTCCTCAATATTGCGATTCTTTGAGGGGAGGACTTGCTCGCTCCTTATACAATTGAATCCGTCGACACAAGGTCAGTTTCCGGTGTGATTTTCCCCGCAGATATAATTATAAAATTATTTATTAAAAGTCTCAGGGCCCTCACGAGGGCAGTTTAGCCGAAGATTGAGTAATGCTGCGCCGCGCTAACGTCGACCGGTTCCGGGGAATCACTTAAATTTAGTCCAATATAATATAACGCGCCCCCCCCCCCCCCACTTCCCACCTCCCCCCCTTAAAAACACCCCAACTTAATGATTTAACAGCAATTGCATTTCCCTCCCCTTTCCACGAGGCTTTCACAAAGTTGAGTCCAACTTTAATTGACAGCCGACCCCGGGCATGATACTATCATTGATAGGTGAAGTAGAATGTTTGGGTTCAGGATTCAAAATTTAATTCAAATTAATATTTCCAGCCCATTTAGCCGTTATGAGCCTCCCTCGCTTCCCACCTCCACCTTGGTCCCTTCCCCTTGCTCCCTGCCCTTTTCCCACTCACCACTCCCCCCTCCCCACTGTCCCCTTCCCTTTCTCTGTGTCTAACGGACAACTGTCTTATGCGGACAACAAGCCGTTTTTTCACCTATTTGATCAATATTCTCTGTCAATAACGACATGCCATATCGTTATTCTAACATGTGTTTTTTGCCGTTTCCTCACAATTGAATGCAATCCCAATGGTTTAATTTAATAGCATTGCCTCTGTGTCTAACGGACAACTGTCTTATGCAGACAACAAGCCGTTTTTTCACCTATTTGATCAATATTCCTGTCAATCACCTCATGTAAGGACCTTCCTAGTCAGTCAAGTAGAAAAGAAAAACATTGGTTTCAACCTATTCCATCAGTCAGCCTCTGCTTATAACGGATCTCTCTCTATAACGGCATGGGTGTCCATTATAGACAGAGTAGACTGTATATGTAATTGGTTCAAATGGATGTATATGCTGAAAATTGGTCAGCATGGGATGGGATTTTAAAACATCAATACAAAAACGTTCTACTTATTCTTTTCCTTATATTTTTATGATTCATGTTCAAATTTGATTTAAGAAATAAGGGAAATAAAATAAACCCCGTGCAACTTTGGTCTTTTTGGTTAAAAAGTGTTTTGTACCAAAAAACACCATTTTACAGTCAGCCATTTGTATCATAACATATGGGACATGGTTGGATCCTTAGTAACATCTGGTATTGCATTGATATATCAAACAAGACAGTTCCAAAATCAAAATGAAGTATGTATTAACATGTATGCATGCTTAAATTTAAAAAAGAATTATTTGATGTCTTCAGAAATAACATTACACATTTCCGTCACAGATGTAACCAGTGGTGTCTGGATGCCACACAAATATTGTACACTAATTATTCAGTGAATAAAGCATGGCCGGGAATTACTCTCTTCTTTAGAAATCAATATAAGCACTACATATTTCTGTATGTTATGCCATGATTAATATGTTTCTAGTATGAAATTATTTAATTCTGCTTAGATTTCTATTAAGCAGACTGTGTGGTGTCCTAAACATGTGTTACATCTGAGCAACACATGCCATACTGCCATATGACATAGCTTAATCATGGACTATACCTTTATTTTTTATCTCATCAATTTATATTTTACATAGATGTAAACGGGAGATTTCCAGCTTTCATTTGCAACCAACAAATTTTACAAATTCAAATTTTAACTCTCCATGTGACACACTTCTGGCCAGTTTTCAGGAGAGTGACCCATATATAATAAGAACTTTCAGTGGCCGCCATCTTGTGCTCTCTTTTTGCATTGGGTCCCAATTTATTTTCAACGTTACGCCAATATAGATAAACACCCCCCCCCCCCTTCCCCCCTCCCCCAATATACAGCGTATTTGTGGTTAATTTCTACTGAAGCAGTTTTTGCTCGGATTTAGGCCAGGTTATCATTCTCCCCATCTCTGTATAGCGGCGAATCTTTAATCCAGCAACACCAGTCAGTGTCCTACTGAGGTCTGCATTTGTCGCTACCCATCTAGCTGGGGGGTGGGGGGTGAACAGAAGGACAGGCTTGGAGGGAGGACAGTAGTGGATCAGGGCGCAAATACCCAGTAATGAGCTCTTTTGAGATCTGGATGGACTGCAGCCATTCGCCATAGATCCCCCCCCCCCCCCAGGGCACGCTCAACTTCCTTGACGATTTCTGTTGTACAAAGAAAAAAATAGCAAAATATATCAAATATAATTAAAACCGTAAGACAAAGTGCTTTCATATGATGGTGTTTGCTCTGTCATCTACACCGATTAACACGGGTCACGCTATGATGATATTGATATCTATTATAATGGTGTTCATGAAATGCGGCGCTAGGGGAAGGGGGGGGGGGCACCCGTATACAACTCCCCGATAGCTGGGGGGGGGGGGCACTCTAGCAATGCGCCGACGGAGGAAGTATCAAAGTATAAATGTTCCCCTAGCATTTATTCTTGTATAATCCGTTATTCATCACATATATTATATATAAATATATAAATATATAAATATATAAATATAAGAGTGGTTTAATTTATATTTGTATAAACTCTTTGGCTGACCTGCTTGTGAAACTCCTCCCTCCTCCCTCTTCTCCCACGTGTAGTCATTCCGTCCTGGAGTTAGTGCCTTCAGGGGGGGTTACCATGGTGATGCCCTGTCCACAGGTGTGACATTAACACTCATCCTTTAACCCCAGGAGGAGGCAGACGGCGCGGTGGTAGCTGGAGGTAAAGAGTGTCCAGAGATGGGGAGGTGATGGCCGAGGTGATGGCCGGGGTGATGGCCGGGGTGATGGCCGGGGTGATGACCCGAGTGATGACCCGAGTGATGACCCCGGCGATGGCCCTTCCACTCCCGAACCGCCACCAGGAGCGCGCCAGATCAAAGACGTGTAACCATAGCGACCACTGCTGGTACCATTAAACGGCGCTAGGTGGCAGTATATACGTCACGTGACGCGCGTCTTGCATGCCCCGTAGCGCCCCCTGTGAATGCTCACGGGCGCCAATATGGCCGTCGCGCATGTTCCGGGGTCATCGTGCAGCACTTCCGGTCCTAGCATGGCCTCGTTTTCATTACGACTTCTGACGTACGCCGGACGCTGACAAGATGGGACGCGCAGTCTTTTCGTAGGAAGCATCTCTTAACAACATTTCCTCACCCGCCTTCATTTAGCCATCTGCCCCGACTAACTTCCCGCCATGTCGCATCCTTACCGACCCCCCCCCCCCCCCCCCCGCCTCCCATCCCTCGACTAACCTGAGACAATGTTGTAACCCCACCTGCTTTTTACTCCAACTTCATGTCGTCTGCTGCGTACATTAATGCCAGCAGACGATAATTAGCGGTTGAAGACTATACCTCATTTCTAGCAGGAAAGAAAACTAGAAAAACGAAAAGTACTTAAAAGTTGCATAGTCCGATAAAAGCAAGACATTTTCAAAAGCAACATACTTAACCTCCATTTGAACTTACGTATCCAATTTAGATACCAGTGTGCTTATTCAGTGTGTGGTGCTATATAGACGGGCATACTAAGTTAATTTAATAGAAATCTGTTACTGCTGAAGCCTATTGGGTCACAGTTTTGACAAGCATGCCAAAATTAATTTGGCATGTTTGCAATTCAAGTTAGTCATTTTAAAGCAATGTAATTTCAAACTAAAGTAAGGTAAATTTATAACCATCAACCTAATCTAATTTATCTAAGAAAATGACAGACAATCAAAACCATCGGAATATGCGACTTTTAAAATAAAAATAAACCACAAACCCATCCTGGTCCCATGTCCGTAGATGGCCTGGCTCGGGCCGTGGTGAGTGTTAAGAGCCGCCATCTTGTTAGTCATCACGTCCAAGTTGGCCCGGCCAGTAATGACCGCTGATGACTTTTGTCAAGGAGAAACAAGTCGAGTATTGAAGAGGCAGTCACAAGCAATGCGCCTGCGCTTTACAGCTCGCGCATGCGCAGTAAGCTGCTCGTATACGTCAGGCCGCCTGCCAATAGAGATGTGAGCTGTAAGGATGTGTGTGTGTGTGTCTGTGTGTGCGCGTGTGTCTGTGTGCGCGCGTGTGTCTGTGTGTGCGCGTGTATCTGTGTGTGCGCGTGTGCGAGGAAAGAGGACTGTGTGTATTTTTGTATGTGTGAGTCTGTTTGTGTTCGTGGCGCCTTATGTATTTGTGTGTGTGCATGTGTGTGTGAGGAAAGATGCCTGTGGGTATTTGTGTACGTGGGCGTGTGTGAGGAGGGAGCCTTGTGTATATTTTTGGACGTGTGTGTCTGTGTGAGGAGAGAGGCTGTATGTATTTGTGTATATGTGTGTCTGAGTGTGCATGTGTGAGTACAGCCTTGTGTGTATTTATGTATGTGTGTGTCTATGTGTGTGTGAGGAGAGAGCCTTGTGCCTATTTGTGTATGTGTGTCTATGTGTGCGCGTGTGTGAGGAGAGAGCCCTGTGTGTATTTGTGTATGTGTGTCTCTGTGTGAGCGCGTGTGAGGAGAGAACCATGTGTGTATTTGTGTATGTGTGTGGCCATGCGTGAAGGTAAATAGAGAGGGGGTGTGGAATGGGGGGGGGGGGCAGGAAGAGAGTGATCGGTAATTTAAAATAGAGGTGTTCGGTGATATGAAAAAAACATATCGGATACATATAGAATAATCAGATCGACGTGGTTATACATGACCGGAAGAACAGTCCCTCGGCGGCGACACAAGCTTATTCATTGGAATAAATACAACCCCCCCCCCCCCACACACACACATACAAACTAAAGTGGTATAAACTTATTGAGTTAGTGGGGAGGCGGGAGGAGGAGGGGGGGGGGGGGTGAGCTAGATAAGGCGGTATCGGTGTTTTGTAGGAGTAGGGGTGGAAAGGGGGATGGTTTGTGTAGAAAACAGGATCACACACACTTGATTGTCAGGAGCCGAGCTTGGGGTTTTTAGGTTGTTTTTGTTTGTTTTTTGGGGAGTTTTCAGTCGGGTTTGTAGGTGGTACGCACGACGTTTTTCGGCGATGGAGTAAAACACCATAGAACATCATATGTTAAAATTTTAAAGAAGTTGTAATCTCAGATGGCACACATGTGTGTACCTGCGTATATAGAAGCTAGGCTCATGATCGTGCCTCTCCTTCCTTCCGTCTCACCCCCCCCCCCGCCTCTCCCCATCATCCTTCCCTCCTCTTTCTCGTATCCCCTCCCCTACCCTCCGCCTCCCCATCCTCCTTCACCCTCTTTCCTCATCCCCCCTCCCCCTCCTCTACTCTCCTCCTTCCCCATCCTCCTTGTCCGTTCCCTCCCCTCCTGCTTCCCCTCCTCCCTCTCCACCCTCTTCTCCTACCCCTGCTCTCCCCCTTCTGCTCCCCTCCTCCCCCACTCCCCCTCCTCCTCCCCCCCTCCCCTCCCTCCTTCCTCCATTCCTCCCCTCCCTCCTCTCCCCCTTCCCCGTCCACCTTGTCCCTTCCCCCACCCTCCATCCCCTCCTCCCACAGCCACCCTCATCCTCCCCTCCCCTCCTCCTTGCTCCCCCCTTCCCTCACCCCTCCTCCCTCCTTAAATAGGGACTTCTCTTCCCACCCGTGACACCGACTTCCCATAAGAAGCTGCATATTAGTTGCGCGCCTTTCTTTTCGGGCGATGCGCGGGCAGACGACAGAAGGTCCCCTCAGCCAATCACAGCGCGCCGCCGCCAAAAAGACTTATTTAAAATTACACGCAACTGACACGGGGCGACGGCAAAACGCCGCCTTAATTGTCACTGAATGTGAATTCAGCCGCGCGTTTTGTCATTACCTTCAACTTGAATAATGGCGAGCTCTCCGCACCTAAATACGCATGTGAACACCACGAGACTGGTATTTGTTGTCAATTCCAACAAACCAGTCCCCCCACCCCCACCCCCACCCCCACCTACACCCCCCCATTCTCCCCCTCCCTAACCCCCACCAAACCCCCACCCCCACCCTCCACCTACACCCCCACACCTATACCTCCAACCCCATACTCCAATACTCCCATACTCCACAGTGTTGACAACTCTCACGAAATGCCCGTGAGAGTCACGGAAATCGAAGGTTCTGATCAGTCACCTCACCAGTCGCTGATCGACCCCAAAATCCCACGAATTTCATGCAAATGTTCTTGTGCCAGCCTAAGGCCTGTTTTATGGTGAATTAAAGTATGTTTTGGTTACTATTTTGTGTTTTTTTCTAATACTATTTTGTGGGGGGGTTTCTAATTCATATCCTGTACTACTACTACTACAGTGCACTTCTTATTAAATACAAGTAAATCTCATGTTATGCATATGCCAAAATATCAGCATATAACCCCTTAGGAATACCCTCAAATAGTCCATTTTAAAGCCATTTAAAAAATAATTCGGGGGGGGGGGATGCCCCCGGACCCCTGTAGCAGGCTCGCAGCTGCCGCCACTCAGATTCAATACCCGCAATGCAAAACTTCAAGGATTCTCAGTACCTCCATGTTGGCAACCCTGTCTCCGCCCCCCCCCCACCCTCCCACCGACCCCCCCCCCCGCACAAAACATAAACTCAACATCACCACTGCTCATTCCTAATGGCGTGGGGAGGGGGTGAGGGGAGGGGAGTATGCTACTTTGATATTGCAATGGGATTTTGCGTCATTCTAGGGTTTTGGTAAGAAATGTGCGAATAAGCAAAGAAGGTGGGAGTAGTGTCACACTTCTCGACGTTATGATTATGCGCATGCGCACTGGTGGGTTTTAGAACGCACGCATGCCACCCCCCCCCCCCCCCAACACGCACCACACCGCACGCTGTCCACATACAGACACACATATACATGACATGTTCAAGGCTTCCCGCACCTACTATTCAACTCACTGTTAGTTCATACACTATACTTCCCACACACTACCCACACACACTACCCACACACTATTCTCACACACTACCCACACACACTACCAACACACACACACTACCCACACACAATATTCTCACACACTACCCACACTCACTACCCACACACACTACCCAATATACTACCCACACACACTACCCACACACTATTCTCACACTCTACCCACACACACTACCACACACTATTCTCACACACTACCCACATACCACCCACACTCACTGCACACACTACCCACAGATTATTCTCACACACTACCCACACATACTACCCACACACACTACCCACACACACTACCCACACACACTAGCAACACACACTCTACCAACACACACTACCAACACACACTACCAACACACACACTACCCACACACACTACGCACAGACTATTCTCAAACACTACCCACACACACTACCCACACACACTACCCACATACACTACCCACACACACTACCCACACACACTAGCAACACACACTCTACCAACACACACTACCAACACACACACTACCCACACACACTACCCATACACTATTCTCACACACTACCCCCACACTACCCACACACACTACCCACACCCACTACCCACACACACTACCCACACACACTCAATCAATCAATCAATAGTTCCATCCTCTAGTCGAGGGTTGGATGCAATGGTTCTCCACTTGTCCCGATGTTGTGCTGTTCTGATAGACTGTGAATAATTCAAGCCTGTCCACTGTGAAATATTTGTAAACCATGATGTTCTTGGTCTCCCTCTCCCTCTGCTGCCATTCACCTTCCTTCCAACAATTATACGGTATATTGAACTCTGACGAATGATGTGGCCAAAATAAATAAGTTTCTTTGTCTGTATAGTGGCAAACAAGCTTTTCTTATTTTTAATTTTTCTGAGAACTTCTTTGTTGGTGATCTTCTTTGTCCATGATATTTTCATCATCCTTTCGATAAGTCCACACACACTACCCACACACTATTCTCACACACTACCCACACACTACCCACACACACTACCCACACCCACTACCCACACCCACTACCCACACACACTACCCACACACTATTCTCACACACTACCCACACACACTACCCACACACACTACCCACACACACTACCCACACACACTACCCACACACTATTCTCACACACTACCCCAACACTACCCACACACACTACCCACACACTATTTTTAAATCATTGGTTTGACTCGACATGGGTTTGATCATGGGTTCGAACCCTAGTCTAGTCAAACCAATTAATTAAAAATTGATACTTGTTGCTTCCTAGCCAGGCACTCAACATTAATAGGGTAGGCCAATGACTGGTTGGCTCAGTGTCAGGATAATGTGACTGAGTGGGATATCATGCCACGGTGCTGGTGGCCTGGTCTCCCAGTGGGGCAGCACTATACAGTTGCCATGAGTGCGCAATCTCACAAGTCGGTACCCGTCCTGGTTTGACCTTAGATGTTGCTAGGACGTAAAACAACAACAAACAAACAAAACCCACACACTATTCTGACACACTTCCCACACACACACACACAAGCCCACACACACTACCCACTCTACCCACACAAACAGCAATACCCACACACCACGCGCACCCCCTACACACACTGCTGCTCTTACACTAAGTACTCCACATGTACACAGATCCTCATCCACATATGTATTTTATATAGATTGTGTGTACATATAATATATAATATATATATTATATACACACTCGCTCTGATTGCTGGTAGTATTTTATTGTTATGAACATGGGAAATATTGCGCCTAGAGCGGTAATCGAACCCACATCTCTTGCATTCCGGAACCGTGTGCTAACTATTACACCACCTAGGCTCCCTGATGTCACCACCCTGCCCACGCCCACCTGTCCATGCGGCTCCTTGCCTGAGAAGTCAGTGCAGACTACTACAGTATTATGTAGAAACAAGCAATTTAAACCCTGAGAAGTCAGTGCAGACTACTAGTACTACAGTATTATGTAGAAACAAGCAACTTAAACTAACAACTGGAGAAGAAAGAAAAAAGATAAAAAGGCGAGAAGGGAAAAGATGTTTTTATTTGTGCCGACGTGATACAAAAACCACCAAAATCATTACCCGCCAACGTAAGGCGAAACCAGGCGTCTTCCAAACCCCGTCCCAACTGCTGCCCTGTCATTATTAAGCAAACCGGAAGTCAGCAGCGAGCACCACCCGGGCCGCCGGGCCAGCCAGTGATCAGCGAGCGGGGAGGTGATTCCGGCGACTCCCGCGCGGGGGCGCCACGCCGACTGAATCAATTCCAATATAAACGCTTCAAAAATACGCCGCGCGCCGCGCGCCGTTCGTCTTAATTCCAACCGACTTATGATTATACATGGCAGCGGTTTGGAAAAGTTTCTTTCCATCCAATTGGCCGCGCCGAGACAAGCATGGACAATTGGGGGAAAATCGCATTTCGGAAATGGAGCTGAAAGCGCACGGTCGCCTCAATGAATCGTCATTATCTATGATACCCCGGGGCGCGGTTCACTAACACACGTGCAAAATTTAAATTGAGAAAATTTCCTCTTTAAAAAAAAAAAAAGATAATATAATTTCGTAGGTTTTAATTGCATCTATAATGCCTTCAATTATATCATAATCTGCTCGGGTAGTATCATGTAGAAGCACACACAAATCTCATGTATTTTTAACATTTATTTTAGCGGAAATGATCGGTGAAGGGTCTGCAGCGTGGCGCCCTTGGTTATCATTGGGTCCAATGGTGTGTGGTTTGTTATGTGAAAGCATGTGAATAACAGTAATACAGCCCAGTCCATTTCGGCTACAGAAGGTAATACATAATAAATAATAAATATCCAGACCACCAGCCACCAGAGGGTTTAGGGCCACTTGTCATATAATATATATATAGACAGGGACCTCACTTGGGTGATTGGCACTGGCCTATAGACTGGCCCTTAGTCTTTTAATCTTGTGGTGGTTAAATCGGTGTAAACGTGGCGAGTGGTGCGTATTATATTATATTCGTCTTTGTGCAGCTGGGAAGTGTGTAGTGTAGGGCCTGTGTGTGGGGAGAGGGATATGTGTGTGTAGTGTAAGGCCTGTGTGTGGGGAGGGGGGTATGTGTGTGTGTGTAGTGTAGGGTAGGGACTGTGTGTGGGGAGGGGGGGGGGTATGTGTGTGTGGGTGTCTGTGTGATTGGTTTGGCTTTTAGACCCCAGGCCTAAAATTGTAAAAAGGCAGGTTTCTCTCAATTTTTATCATCATCACCACCATCATCATCATCATCATCATCTGTGGTGCAGTCTAAATGTCGTCTCCTTCCAAAAAGGTTCGCAACTGCCTAATCATATACTATTCCATCTCGTGAATACAGACGCCATTCAGTGAAATCTAAACATACAGTTAATTCAGATAATTTCCCGTGCAAGCAGACGACATTTACTCGGAGCAGACAACAAAACGGGGACTAGCGGGGAATGAAGCAGGGAGATGGGTGTCGTCTGCGAAGCGAACAGGTTCTGATCAAATATCGATCGGCTTGGCGCAGGCGCGGAGAGGTTGGTGATTGCCTGTTAATGTTTTACAACTCAACAGGGTTCGAAGCGCGGGAAAATCTGTAAGCGATGGCTATTGGGCGATCATCTGCTCCGCTCGCCATGTCGCAATGTCGTCTGCTTATCCATGCCGCACCCACCCGACCCACCGGAGCCGATTCGATAGAGCACAGGCTCCAGGTGCGGAAGGTCGGGAGTTTGAAACCCAGTCGAGACAAACCAGTGACTTATAAAATTGATACTTGTCACTACCTAGACTGACACCTGGAATTATTAGGATATGGCAAGGACTGGTTCGCTCAGTGTCAGGATAATGTGACTGAGTGGCAAATTGAGTTATGGTACCAGCAGCCCTGTAATGTGTAAAGTCACCGGGAGTGCATACTGTCACACAAGTCGCTACATGTCCTGATATGAGTATGACAATGTCAGTGAGTCAGCACTATAAAGCTATATATATATATATCATCCTTAGATGCCCACAGTTACAACTTTCCAAACCAACTTCACAATGTTATCTGGTTTCCCATGCATTCACCTGGTTGTCCTTTCCACCCCCACATCTTCCCTTCAAATTCAACCTTCTACACTACACACAGAGGCGCGTCCAATACTCGCCCATATCCACCATGAACCCAAATTGACCTCCCCACACATACTCTCCAGCCACCCCCCCCCCCACACACACAGGTGCATCCAAACTCAAACCACAATCGCCGTCAATGGATTCTCACCTTTGGCTCTCCACTCCTACATTCAGCAACTTCACCCACAGCACCCACACCACCCACAGCACCCACACCGCCCACACCGCCCACACCACCCACCTCACCCACACCACCCACACCACCGCCCCACCCACCTCACCCACGCTACCATCCCTAACCTTAAAGTTGCATAGTCTGATGGTTTTGACTTTCTGCCATCTTTCTGAGATAAATATATTTAATTGGTTGTTATAGCATACCTTACTTTAGTTTGAAGTAACTTTCATTTTGAATGGCTAACTTTTGAGATATTTGAAGTGCAAACATCCTAAATTGATTTTGGCAAGCTTGCCAAAACTCTAACACCATAGGCTTATGCAGTAACAGGTTCTGTTAAATTGACTCACTATGCCCTTCTGTGTGGCAACAAGTGTTTAATAAGTGCACCAATATCTAAGTTAGATATGTAGAATAAAATCTAGGTGAATGTTTTTGTTTTTCAAATTTGATGCTTCATCGGACTATGCCACTCTAACCCTAATCCTCTTCCATACCCACCTACTCACCCCCCCCCCCCACACACACACCTAAACACTCCCAAACACCCACCAGCACCACCCACCCTTGCCAGGACGTGAAACTCCAACAACCAACCACCCCCCACCCATTGATAGACACACACACTGCTTCCACCCACCCACCCCCACCTCCACACCCACCCACTGACGCACACACACACAGGGCATCAGACAAAACTGTTGTGGCTCAAGGCAACTCCGAGCGTACCACGCCTCCTCGCCGCCATGATAAAACCAT
Organism: Branchipolynoe longqiensis; assembly: GCA_030323885.1. Taxonomy (NCBI): domain Eukaryota; kingdom Metazoa; phylum Annelida; class Polychaeta; order Phyllodocida; family Polynoidae; genus Branchipolynoe; species Branchipolynoe longqiensis. The sequence goes on along the minus strand of JASIRB010000781.1, from coordinate 270,848 downwards.
TCACATCTGGCCATTGGTTTCATCTTGCAAATCTAATACAGGATATTGGTTTGTGGCCAATTGCTGGCCAATTGGCGCGCGCTGGGGACGTCGCAGAGGGACGGCCGCAGAGGGACCGTCTCCCGAGCAGCTCACTGAGCAATTACCGCACAACTCGCACCGTCATGTCCCAACACCTCCCACCCCACCACCCACCCCCACCCCCACCCTGCACCCCACCCCCCACTTATTGTTTTATTAATAGTGTTGCATGCTGACAAATTACACGCTCACATTAAAGCTGCACAGTCCGATGAATCATCAAAATTTCAAAACCAAAACAATTATCTAGATTTGATTTGACATATCTAAGTTATATACTGAAGCACTTATTAAAAATGTGTTGCCATATAGAAGGGAATACTGAGACAGTTTAATAGAAGCTGTTACTGCTGAAGTCTATGGTGTCGGAAGTGTAGGCGTGCTTCCTCATACTAATTTTACATGTTTGCACTTCAATTATCTCAAAATGTAACAATCTTAAAGAAAAAGTTACTTCAAACAAAACTAAGGTAGATTGCAACAATCAATGTAATGTGTTTAACACAGAAGAATGACAGAAACTCAAAACGATCGGACTATGCAACTTCGAGGAATCATACATATCGTTTTAATCAATATCAAAGCGAGGCGAATCCAGGTGTTTCCGATTATAGAATCACTAGCATTGGTTTGTTGGTGTTTCTTTGTATCAATGTATATGTGTGTGTGTGATTGTGTGTGTGGGGGGGGGGAGTCTTATGTTATGAAGATATGATGAACGCGCCTACCTGGGGTTGAGTTGTGGGTGGTGTGGGGTGGGGGTTGAGGGGTGTGTGGGTGGGAAGTCGTCTGCTCTTGATTGAGACGCCGATGGGGCGCTGCGGCGGGTTCCCGCCTATTTGCCGCTATGACAACGGGAGCCAACACCCGCCCCTAATGCGCCTGATTATTTGGAGAGTGCTGTCAAATTAGGAGTTCATTTGGCGACAAGACCCCCCCCCCCCCACCCCATCTCTCCATCCTTCCCTCTCTCCATCGCCCCCCGGCACCCACCTTCTGCTCCTCCCCATCCACACGCCCACACACCCACTCACCCATGCTCTGTACATAATACATGTGTCACCCCCCCTCTCAACACTGTCTAACCCACAAAGCACTGCAACGCCCCCTATCCACCAAATACCGCAACACTACCACAACCACACACCCACCTTCTCTCCACCGTCTTGGTATGATCTTAGATGTTGATAGGACGTAAGACAACAACAGACAAAAAAACATCTTTCCATTTTCACACACTCCCTCACCCACATACCACAACGCCCTCTATACCTCCTACACCACACCCACACCCACACACACAACCACACCCACACACACAACCACACCTCTTCGCTTTCACCATTCCCTCCTCAACACAACATACCACAGCACCCTCTATACCACCCACGCCACACCCACACCCTCACCCACACCCTCTCCATTTGAACTATTCCCTCAACACTCTCCTTCACCCACTCCCAACTCCGTGTCGCTCCCTACCCCCCCCCCCCACTACCCCCCTCTCACGCACCCCCCCCCCCTCACACACACCGCCGCATCGGATTGGCGCCACAGGTTGTTGCCGCTGGTGGCCGGTGTCGCAGTTTCAGCGCCCAGTCAGTTTCCACTGCCCGTATAGACTCAAACTCAAGGCATTGTCAATGGTCGTGAGCAATCTTCATACAGAAAATAAAGCAAAAGTGAAATATCTCTAAAACTACACCACCTATTAACAATCGCTTGGTACAACATATAGAAAACATCTTTACCAAAAAGACTGTATTAAATTTATAAGGTTAGGGTTCTTGATTTGTATTAATTTTGAATAAAACTAAGGTTGTGCACGTGGTGGCGTACCGTCAAACTCAAGGCATTGTCAATGTCGCTAGCAATCTTCATACAGAAAATACAGGAAAAGTGATCTATCTCTACAAACAACATCACCTAGAAACAAATCGCTTTGTACACATGTAGAAAACATCTTTACCGAAAACATTATATTAAATTTATAAGGTTAGTGACGATGATGTTAGATTTTGATGCATGCGCATGAAACTGACAGGCAGCTGAAACTGACCGGGCGCTGAAACTGCGACACCGGCGTTACTTTCTTTTTTTCGCTTGTCGGCTGGTTCGACTGGTTCGGCGGGAGGATCAGCGAGACCAGGATGAATTGGCCGCTCGCTTGCAGACAACGCCACCTGCAGGGCGTGTTGCGAACTGAACCTGTTGTCGTCTGCTCTCGGCTGAGTAGGGTGACGGCCGCTCTCGTGGGTTTTGGCGGGAACTTCTATCGATCAGCTCCAGTCCATGTTTATTCGGGTGATTGTATATGCATATATATGCATATCTATGCTATATATCTATGCTATATATGCTATATATGCTAATTTTGCTATATACCGGATGCGTAAGCTTCCCGTGAGGACGGTTTAGAGTTTGATTCCCAGCCGAGTCAAACCAATGACGTACAAAATTGATACTTGTCGCTTCTTATCCTGGCACTTGAGATTATTAGGATATGGCAATGACTGGCAAGCTCAGTGTCAGGATAATGTGACTGTGTGGAATATCAGGTCATGGCACCAGAAGCCTGGTCTCCCAGTGGGACAGCACTATAAAGTCGCCATGAATGTGCACTGTCACAAGTCGGTAAACTTCCAAGAAAGAAAGAAGCAAACTATGTATGCTCTATATGCTCTGTGTGCTATGTATGTTATGTATGCTATGTATGCTATATATAATCATAAAAATTCATATGCGTATCCGTTGGGTTCTATGACGACCAGTGGCAGCCCCCCCCCCCCCCCCCCCAGTCTCGTTCGTCAGTTGTTAGGAGGCGACGTCTATATATAATCAATAAATTTATTTATTTTACATCTGTAAAGAAAGACACACACACTAGGAGTTCATTTGGCAACAAGACCCCCCCCCCCTCGGTCTTATGTAGCAGTCACACTACGACGACAAGCGGCGACGACAGCTCTGCGACAGCGACTTCCGGTGTCGCGCAGGTGTCGCGCAGGTGTCGCACAGGTGTCGCGCAGGTGTCGCCGCGACACCTGCGCGACACCTCCAGTTTCTCTACTCTTTCTCCACTGTCGCCGGGTTGTCGTGGGGATTTTGGACATGTTGAAAAACTTCTACGACAGCCGACGACAGCCGAGGTTGCGGCACTGTCGCGGCACTGTCGCGGCACTGTCGCGGCACTGTCGCACTGCCGCGGCACTGTCGCGGCACTGTCGTCTTGTCGTTAAGCTGTAGTTGCTTCTCTCTCCATGTATGTGTCTCTGTGTGTCTCTGTGTCTGTGTCTATGTGTGTGTCTGTGTCTATGTGTGTCTATGTGTGTCTGTGTGTGTGTCTGTGTCTGTGTGTGTGTGTCTGTGTGTGTGTCTGTGTGTGTCTGTGTGTGTCTGTGTGTGTGTCTGTGTGTGTCTGTGTCTCTGTGTCTATGTGTGTGTCTGTGTCTATGTGTGTGTCTGTGTGTATATGTGTGTCTGTGTGTGTGTATATGTGTGTCTGTGTGTATATGTGTGTCTATGTGTGTATCTGTGTGTGTGTGTCTGTGTGTGTGTCTGTGTGTGTGTCTGTGTCTCTGTGTGTGCCTCACCATGTATGTGTCTCTGTGTGTCCCTGTGTCTGTGTCTATGTGTGTGTATGTGTGTGTCTGTGTCTGTGTGTGTGTCTGTGTCTGTGTGTGTCTGTGTGTGTGTCTGTGTCTGTGTGTCTGTGTCTGTGTGTGTGTGTCTGTGTCTCTGTGTGTGCCTCACTCTGACTCTCAGTCTGACTCTGACTCTGACTCTGACTCTGACTCTCAGTCTGACTCTCACTCTCACTCTCAGTCTGACTCTCACTCTCAGTCTGACTCTGACTCTCACTCTCAGTCTGACTCTCACTCTCACTCTCAGTCTGACTCTCCCTCTCAGTCTGACTCTGAGTCTGACACACAGAAACACAGAGACACACACAGAGACACACACAGTCTGACTCTGTGTCTCTGTGTGTGTCTCTATGTGTGTGTGTCTCTGTGTGTCTGTGTGTGTCTCTGTTTCTGTGTGTGTGTCTCTGTGTGTGTATCTGTGTGTGTGACTCTGTCTCTGTGTGTCTCTATGTGTGTGTCTGTGTCTCTGTGTGTGTCTCTGTGTTTCTGTGTGTCTGTGTGTGTCTGTGTGTGTCTCTGTGTGTGTCTCTGTGTTTCTGTGTGTCTCTGTGTCTCTGAGAGTGAGAGTCAGAGTGAGAGTCAGACTGAGAGTGAGAGTGAGAGTCAGAGTCAGACTGAGAGTCAGAGTCAGAGTCAGACTGAGAGTCAGAGTCAGACTGAGAGTGAGAGTCAGACTGAGAGTGAGAGTGAGAGTCAGACTGAGAGTGAGAGTCAGACTGAGAGTGAGAGTGAGAGTCAGACTGAGAGTCAGAGTCAGAGTCAGACTGAGAGTGAGAGTCAGGCACACACAGAGACACAGACACACACACACAGACACAGACACACACAGACACACAGACACACACATACACAGACACACACACACAGACACAGACACACACACAGAGACACATACACACACAGACACACACAGACACACACAGACACACACAGACACACACATACACACACAGACACACACAGAGACACACACACAGACACACACATATACACACATAGACACACATAGACACAGACACACACATAGACACAGACACACAGAGACACAGACACACACATAGAGACAGACACACACACAGACACACACATAGACACACACATAGACACACATAGACACAGACACACACATAGACACAGACACACAGAGACACAGACACACACATAGAGACACACACAGAGACACAGAGTCACACACACAGAGACACAGACACACAGACACTGTCGTCCCTCTGTCGTCCCGTCTGTTGTCCCGATGTCGTCCGGATGTCGTCCGATTGTCGTCCAACTTAGCCCGAATTTGCATAGGTCGTCGGGATTTCACAAAATTCCAGCCGCCGGGCTGTCGTCCCTCCCTTGTCGTCGTAGTGTGACTGCTACATTACATATATACAAGTAAAGCATACTATGCAGTTTTAACACAAGCATAATCACATATGTTGACCAAACTCACACAAGTATACCAACAGGTATTTTTCACAGCAATTAGAACCATCCCAAACCTTCTTCAACACACGCATGCGCACACTTCCTGCTCATCTACTCCGCACCTCCTCTTTTCGACCAACACACATACACACATTTGCTTTTACATGTAAAAGCGATGGTTTGAACAAAACAAACATTTCTCGCCATGAATATGGCCAAAGACCCTATAATACTAAGACGGCTCACTCAGCCTGTACTGTGTAATCAAAATGATCAAACCCACCACTTGGTGTGCTGGCTGTTCTCTTGGTTAAACAGGTGCTATATTATAATTATAAATGTATATATGAATGTGAAAGATGTGTGATGATGGCGATGCTGATGATGATGCTGATGATGATGTGTATTTGTTCATAGCAATTTCATATTGATGTGTATTCATACTTACCTATCTCATGTATAATATAATTGTATGTGTTTACATGTGAAACACCAACCAGCAGCTGGGCTGATCAAACCCACCACAAGGTGGCACTGTGAAATTTACATTACCATTGGAGAGAGAGGGAGTGGCCATCTTAGTATTATAGGTTCTTTGGTATGGCCTGTGCTGCCGACATGGCATAAAGCAACCACCAATCAATCAATCATACACACATTTGTTTTAGGTATTTGTCCCAGTTGTAAAGGCAGTGTAAAAAAAGCCATTTGAGTCAACACTTGAAACTGCCACGTGAAGCTGGGGAGGGGGTTGGTGGGGGTGGGGGGCGGAGGGGGGAACTGGTCGTGTGCACACCCGCGTAATGACCCACTGATTGGTTACTTGTCCGGTCCGAGAGACACCCCGAGATCAGTCCTTCTCCTCCAATTGCCACCTCATCAATATAACCTAGTTCACCTTCTCCCCACCCGAGGCGCTGCGGACGTTCAGGGAGAGGAGGATGAAGAGGGCGGCGTGAGGTGTGTGTGTTGTGGTTGGATGTGAATGGGGAGGAGGGAGGGGGGAGGGAGTGTAAGGGGGGTAGGGTTCTCTGTTCTCGTTGCCACGCGTCTCTCTCTCGCTCTCTCTCTCTCGTGAACTGCGAGACTCGGCGAGAAAGCGCGGCGGGCGCGCGTTCCAGCAAATGGCAGACGACACGTGAGACAGGTCGGGGCGGCGCGCCGCGGCGTCCTGATGAAATAAACGAACGGTAAATGGAATTAGGGCGCGGTGAGCGCGGGGCGGACGCGGCGTACGGCGGCGGACGGGCCGGCGTGCGCCGGCCGCTCTCCTCTGTTTTCTCAATTACGGAAATCGCTCCGCGCGAGTGAAGCGGTCTGAAAACCTACAACGTGTTCCGGCAGAATCGTCTGCTGTCGCCCGAGCCTCATTCTCGTTTTCGAGAGCGTCATTGATCGTGGCGGGAAAACCCGCGCGAGCAGACGACAGACACCATCCTGTATAGATGGGGGTAGGGAGGACGAGGGGTGGGGTGGGGGGGGGGGTTGGGGGTTGGGGTGGGTGGAGGAGCATGGAAGGGGGAGTGGAAAGGGGGGGGGGGGGGGCTTGGGTCCATTGTGTGGCGTGTCAGGGATGGGGTGAAGGGGCAGGGGATTACACGCACTCAAAGTGCGGATACCAGGAAACATGGTGCCGGGAGGAGAGCGAGGAAGGCGAGAAGGTGGGGAACGGGAGGAGGGGAACGGGAGAATGGGCGGGAAGGAGGGGAAGGGGAGGAGGGGCGGGAAGGAGCGGAAGAGGAGGAGGGGCGGGAAGGAGGGGAAGGGGAGGAGGGGCGGGGAGAATTGGCGGGAAGGAGGGGAAGGGAAGAATGGGCGGGAAGGAGGGGAAGGGGAGAATGGACGGGAAGGAGGGAAGCGGAGGAGGGCGGGGGCGTGGGTTAGTATTGTGCATAGAGAGTGGTGGTTCGAGGTGTGCAGTGACATAGTTGGCGACCTAAGAACCTAAAGGACAGTAAATGGGGTCAAGTACTTTGACGGCATTTTGTTGAGTCAAGAAAGAATAGAGAGTAGAACGGAGCGAAGCAGTCAGAGGACAAGAAGAAGTAGAAGAAGAAGTAGAAGAAGAAAGAAAAGAAAAAGAAGAAGAGGAAGAAAGGAGAGGAAAGGAAAAAGAACAATTAGAAGACGAAAGAGGTGAAGGAGTAAGAGAAAGAAATGCAGAAGGAGTAGAAGGGTGTGGAGAAGGAGAAGGAAGCGGAGCAGAAGAAGAAGAAGAAGAAGAAGAAGAAGAAGAAGAAGAAGAGAAAGAAAGAGCCACTAACAAGGTCATCTTTGATAACATGAGGTCAAAGTGATGATACAGTGGTGGAGAGAGAGGGCAGAAGGCGGGCAGAGGGGGGTGGCATATGGAATTAAGAAGGTCAGGAAGTCCAGGTTGAGCAGGTGGAAATAGAGGAACCATGAGAGATGGCGAGTGTCAGAGGAGGGCAGAGAAAGAAACAGTTTTATGAACAGATTAAAAAGAAGGCTAAAGAGAATGAAGAGAAATAGGAGGTGAAGCTAGAAAACGATGAGGACCACACATATAAGTACGGACAATATGGACGCGGCGGACGGGGATGACGTAGGATATTATATATATATATAGTACGTATAATTTATTATGCATGTATAAATAGGCGGAGTATGTTATTAATATTATTATTCCATCATGTTACTTCAATATATTATTATCATCCAATCAGTGACTTGCCCTGATTTGCCCCGGTTGCCTACTACTAGCGCCACCACCGGGCGCTTCTCTCACCAATCCGCCCGGGCAAGTCACTGCTCCACTGGATTTCAAACTTATAATATATCAAGTATTACATATTTTATATTATGTGCATATATTTATATGAAATCATGCAGTATCATATTCTCTCCACCATTTTACAGTCCTATGCAAACCTGCATATCAAATTAAAGCTCTTGATGAGATAAATCTAAATATGGCATTTCTGATTAATTTCAGTGCATTTTCTTAATGGTTCTGTTTTTCTCATTGGCTCAGTAGATCGGGCTATGTTTATGAGTGCCCACTGTACAAGCATGGGGTAGGGTAAGTATGTGGTGGAGGGTGGGTGGGTGGATGGGTGTGGTGTAGTAGTAGTAGTACTGGTAGTAGTAGTAGTGGTGGAGTAGTGTGAGAGTGTGTACATGGGGATGAGGTGAGGTGGAGATTGTGGGGGGGGGGGGGGGGGTTCGGGGTGGGGAGGGGTGTCTCGGTTGTTTCACGCTCACCCGAGCGTGGGATTGGTCGGTTCGGACCCATTGGCAGAACACCCCGAGGTGATTAAAATCTATCTTGTCAGCGTCAGCAGGGACAGGCGTTACTAATGACTAACCAACGTCGAAATGTGAAAAAAAAAATCAAAAGCGCTATATGCATTTCTATTTATAATCACAACCCGCACCCCCTCCCCCCCCCCCCCTTACTCGCTGTTCTGTGTTTGAACTTTAATAGGACAGTGTCTTTTCGTCAAATGTGATGGTTATTTATGTGAGGATGCTCTAGCTTTGTATCCTCAAAGGGTGGGTTCACATTCATGGCGGATGAGCGGATGCAGTGGCCGAATCGGTAGAGCGCAGGCTTCCCAGGTTAAAGGTCCGGACTTTGAATCCCTGTCGAGTCAAACCAATGAATTATAAAATCGATACTTGTTGCTACCTAGCCTAGGGCTCGGCATTAATAGCATATGACAAGGACTGGCTAGCACAGTATTGGGATAATGTGACTGTGTGAGATATCAGGTCATGGTGTTGGCCGCCTGGTCTCCCAGTGGGGCAGCACTATAAAGTCGCCATGTGTGGGCATTGCTACAAGTCGGTAACCAGCCTGATAATGATATGACCATAGGTTTTGCTAGGACATAAAACAACAACATGGCGGATGTGGCCGGTTAGAGATTTGTAGGTGTGGACGCTAAGATGGGAATGGGGCGCGGGGGGTGGGTAGGGGGGTAGCGTCGAGTGTTGAGTGGGGGTTGGGGTTGTGGGGGTTGTGGGGGTTGTGGGGGTTGTGGGGGTTGTGGGGGTTGTGGGGGTTGTGGGGGTTGTGGGGGTTGTGGGGGAGGTTCATGCCCTCTGTACACACCACCCTCTGCGTTAACAGACCCATTCCACCAACCAGGGTGCAGGAGGAGTGGTAATCTAACATGGCTCATCTGTTCTGAAACCCCACGCCCCGCCATCGCCACTGTCACTGTCACTGTCAACCTGGGTTCCGATTTACTAACTTAAAGCTGCATAGTCCGATGAAAGCCTCAAATTTGCGGAACCAAAGCAACTTGTCTAGATTTGATTTTACATTTCTAACTTACACAAAATCACATGTCTGTGTCACATGTCTCCCGTCATTTCTGGGTTGGTGGATTCACAAGTCGCTTACTGCCAATTAGATGTTAATACTATTAGTGTACCAAAGCACCCAAAGAAATGAATGCACGATGTGAATGGCTATTCACTATGTAACATGTGACCACACACAAACCACCCCGTCCACAGTGGGACTCGAACCCACGCTACTTCCACTCCAAGGTGTTCGTACAAACCTGTAGAATATCTAGGCTCCCATAATGTCAGTTCTTATCATAACCGCTATTTCCGTAATTACATCTGTAGTCTTTTTCGTTTATTTAAAGTTGCATAATCCGATGAAAGTATACAAATTTTTAAACTGAGACCCATGCCTCAATTTGGTCATGTCTATCTATGTTAGATACAAGTAGAGTGATACCAGAGTATTCATTAAACATTCAATGCTACATAGAAGAAATACTAAATCAATTTAATAGAACCTGTCGCTGCTGAAACCTATGAAGTATGATTTCTAGCATGTTGCTGTGCATAGCCACATTAATTTAGCATGTTTTCACTTCTGATATCTGCAAAATTAACCATTTAAAAACAGGTCATTCAGCCTAAAATAGACCAAATTATAACTATGAACCTAATATATTTATCTAAATGAGAATGCCGAAAATGATTGAATTACGCAATTTTAATATCATCATCTTCATGAATCCCTTAAGTTAACTGTGAGGGTTGTTGAGGCACTATCATCATCATCATCATCATGCTGTCGGTCGCGATGCGACAAAGACTGCTTTCATTACTTGACTGCCACTCTCCACTTAGCTCTCTGCTGTGAGAGTGATGTCCATTAGTCAGTCTAAATATCTCTCAGCTTCAGGTTTCTCTTGATGGTATCCTTGAACCGGAGACGAGGATGCCCTCTCTTTCTGTTGATGCACCACAAATGACTTAAACAACGAGTTTTCTTCAGTTTTCCCTGTTCTCAACTGCCCTCTGGAACTTGCCAAACTCCAGGCCTTTCCATTCGTTGATGTTGTCTTCCCACCTCTTCCTTTGTCCGCCTTCTCTTCTTCACCCTTTCACGTTACAAGATGGTTTTGGCCAGACCCGACAAATGGGAAATATGGCCACACTACTACACTCTGCATCTCTTTGTGATTGCATCTCCTTACATTTGTATTATATATATATATATATATATATATATATATATTATATATCTCACACACAAAGATGGTCGCACGGACAGCTAAGAATTGCTCTCTTTCTGCGAACTGCCGGATGGCGTTTGTCTACAAGCTTATAATGCAATACAGCGTGTACACGCGCACACGCCTCACCAGCATCCCGTTAATGACATCACTGCAGCGGCTCTCTAGTGCTGTAGTGGGACCCCCCTTAACCCACTACAACAACACCTACTACGCAGCGCAAACCCACTAACCCGACCACACCGCTCTCTTTACACACATACACACATACATAACCCACATATCTGTCTTAATTTTAAAGAATGCAAATTCAAAAACATATATATAGCTCCAGGAACTCTTTAAGTTTAACAGACGATTCAAGCTTTTTAAAATGGAATAAGAATGTGCTATTGCCATAGTTGTGTATTTCTTTTCTCAGTTTCTTAGGAATGAAATTTGGAGAGGGTTAGGTGGGTTTTGTGTTGGGGTGGGGATGGGGGGTGTGGTACACAGTAACTCAAGAATGGGTTGTGCTATTCTCCTCTAGGACGTAGGAGGCCCTAGGGGGTCCTTACGGCACTGTCGGGGCGCCCTCTAGGGGAACGCCCCACTTTGCATTTTGTCAGCAAGGTAATTAACACACTGGGTGTGGGTGCCCGGATGTACGGGGTTGGATTTTAATCCAGAATTCGCATTCAATTAGTTTGGGGTTTGTCCACCAGGGGCGAAGATATGAGATGCACCAGCCGGTGGGGGTGGGGGTGGGGTCGGGGGTGGTGGGGGGTGGGGTCGGGGGTGGGGGGTGGGGGGGGGGGGGGGGGGGGTTGAAGGGGGGCATGACCTGGCCGTGAGATTTGTCCAATGCAGTAGTTTTGGGGGGATTTTTAAAGTCAATTGGGGTTAAACTTATATATGAAAAAACAATTATTTATACAAAATGAAGTAAACAGGAACAGGTTCTATTAAATTGACTGATATGGTTGTGATCCTTTAAACAGGGGTCCCTGTGACAACACGTTTTTAATCCCTTACAAACCCTTCTCCCCAGAAATGTATTAAGACATACACTTAAAATGGTGCAATCTGGCACTTACTTGGACATATTTTGGCTTTAAAATTCCTATTGTTTTAAGACTTCAACTTCAAGACGAACAAATATTTACAAGTTGTTTTTTTCACAGACAGGATTTTCCTCCCACTGATTTAGAAACTCATTTTTCGCTGAAATCAGCGATTTCGCTGAGAAATGGGATCCCTGTTCAAATTTGGCAGTGTTCACAGATTCGTGAATTACAAAACCGTAACGGGTTTATCTATGTCAGTATGTGCCCATTACCTGAGGCACAGGTAATAATGGCCTAATCACTCACTGGCCTCCCCATACCCATCATCGTGTATTAATCTCACCCACTGCTATTCTAGATGCCGTATAAATATTGGACTCTGTATAAATATTGCGTGGGTATATAAATATTGGGTATGGTATAAATATTTGGTGTGGTATAAATATTGGGTATGGTATAAATGTCAGGTGCTGTGTAAATATTGGGCATTGTATAAATATCGGGTGTGGTATAATTATTTGTTACACCATCAATATTGGGAATAGTTTAAATATTGGGTGCAATATATATATATTGGATGCAATATATATATATTGGATGCAATATATATATATTGGATGCAATATAATTATAAACATTGGGTCTGGTTTAACTATTCGGATCGGTATAAATATTCGGCACTGTATAATTCATCATCATCATCATGCTGTCAGTCGTGATGCGACAAAGACTGCTTTCATTACTTGACTGCTGCTCTCCATTTAGCTCTCTGCTGTGAGAGTGATGTCCATGAGTCGGTCTTAATGTCTCTCATCTTTAGGTTTCTCTTGATGGTATCCTTGAACTGGAGACGAGGGCACCCTCTCTTTCTGTAACCAGAAGACAGTTGAGAATAGAGGATCTGCTTTGGTAGCCTGTCTGATGACATCCTCATGAGGTGTCCAGTCCACGGGAGATTCTTTTTGATCAACAGATCTTCCATAGAGGGCAGTCCCGTCCGTTTGAGTATTTCCTTATTTGTCACTTAAACATTTCATGAAAGCTGCCTGCAAAAGTGTTGAAGCGCTGCTGGCTTTTGCAAGTTACCAGCGGCACTCTCTCAGGGAGGTTTCACACCAGCAAGAACATGTCCAGACAGGTGCAAAACTATTTGTCCCTGCAGTGGCTGGTCGGGAGATGTTGGGAGTTCCATACATCAACCGCCCTTAATGCTGCTACAGTGACATCGTTTTCTGTTTAGGGTTTGCTCCCTTAGCCTTCGGTTCTGTCAAGAACCTGTACCACAAGGCAGTGGTTTACAACTCTGGAGGGCAGGGGCATCAAACTCCCTGAGGTATTGCAGTAGCTGCATACCTAATACTGTATAATTATCGGGTATGATATAAATATTTTGGCGTTGTCTGAATGACTGGAAAATGGGAATTACTATTTTATTTTTATTACTTAAAAAAAAGAAGCATTTCTTGATTAAATATAGGAACTTTATTTCAATTGCGGACAATTGGTCTTGTTCGTTCCATTGCTTCTTCTGCTATCACAGCAATGCCAGGAGCCAGCCAGGGTACTGACCCGATATCAATTTAATTAAAGCTGCATAATTTGATGAAAGCCTCACATTTTTCCCCAAATCTAAAAGTAAAACACTTAGTTGTGTAAAATATGTTACTTCAAACTAAAGTGAGGTAAATTATAACAATCGATCTAATATAATTATCTATGAACAAATTATTTTAATTCTGAAAACCATGGGACTATGGTACTGTGTAAGTGCATGGTGCCTGTGTCCGCCGGTTGGGACTATGGTACTGTGTAAGTGCATGGTGCCTGTGTTCGCCGGTTGGGACTATGGTACTGTGTAAGTGCATGGTGCCTGTGTCCGCCGGTTGGGACTATGGTACTGTGTAAGTGCATGGTGCCTGTGTTCGCCGGTTGGGACTATGGTACTGTGTAAGTGCATGGTGCCTGTGTCCGCCGGTTGGGACTATGGTACTGTGTAAGTGCATGGTGCCTGTGTTCGCCGGTTGGGACTATGGTACTGTGTAAGTGCATGGTGCCTGTGTCCGCCGGTTCGGTGCGCCGACAGTGGCGCCCTCTAGCGAGTGATCAGCGTCTCCGTCATTGCTTCTCCACACGCATGCAAACTGCCCATTGTTCTTCCGGTACTTCCTATCTGACCATCGCTACACTCCCCCCCCCCACTCCCCCCCCCCCAATTCCCACCCCTACACCCACTCCGACGTTGACGTATCTGCTACCGTGACGGATGATGTCGTGACGTCACTCGGAGACGAAACGGCCCTGGGTCACGTGATGGTTTGCCAGTGCCCCTCCCCCCACCTCCTACTCCGTCCCTACCCCTCCCTTCCCCTCCCTTTCCCCCGTCGTCTCCTTCCCCTCCCTCCTCTCCCTCACTTCTCCTCTCCCCCCTGGTCTGGTCCCCTCCCCTTCCCCCCGCACATCCCACACGCCCTCTCTCCGATCCTCCCCACGTCCGCCCTGGACTCCATCTCTTTCTCACATCACTTATCCCTCCCCACCCCCTCCTCACACCCTCCTCACAACAACCTCCCCACAACCCTCCCCACAAAACCTCCCTCACACCCTCCCCACCCCTCGTCACACAGCACCGTCACACCATTCCCACCCCCACCCTCCCCACCCCTCCCCTACCCCCTCGTCACAACCCTCGTTACACCACCATTTCCCACACCCTCCTCCACACCCCTCCCCACCCCCTCCTCACAACCCTCTCTCACACCCTCCTCACACCCTCCTCACACCCTCCCCACACCATGCTCACACCATCACCACCCCTCCCCACACCATCCTCACACGATCCTCACACCCTCCTCACCACCCTTCCCCACATCCCTCCCCACACCGTCCCCTCTTTCATTCTCCTCCCCTTCCCCCCTCCCTCCCCAGCCCCTCACCCCCTGCCTACCCATCCCCACATCCTCCTCACACCATCCCCCCTCCTCACACCCTCCCTCTTTCATTCTCCCCCTTTCTCCTCATTCTCCCCACCCCTCCCGCCTCCCTCGCCAACCCATCCCCACCCCTCCTCACACCCTCCCCACCCCTCCCCACCCCCTCCCCACACCCCCCTCTTTCATTCTTCTACCCCGCCCCCTACCTCCCCAGCCCCTCACCCCCCTCCTTACCCCCCTCCCACCCCCCTCCCCGCACCCTCCCTCCCCACCCCCTCGATCCCCGCTTTCTACCCCGTCCCTCTGTCATTCTCCCCCTTTCTCCTCATTCTCCCCACCCCTCCCGCCTCCCTCCGCAACCCATCCCCACCCCTCCTCACACCATCCCCACCCCCTCCCCCCTCCAACTATCCTCCTATTGGTTGCATATTGATTGATGGAGCTTGCTTGGAACCTGCCTATTGTTGTAAACAAGTGACAGTGTTATATTGACCCATCTCTTCTTACTGGCTTATCATATATGTTCCCCGTCCTGATATGACCTTAGGTGTTGCTAGGGTGTAAAACAACAACAAACAAACAAAACAAATATCTGGGGTGTTCAGTGTGTTCAGATTGTGAAGCTTTGAAGCAGACACAACATGAATACATTAAGAATGTTGGGCCTGTTCTCCTTTTAAAAGCGCTTATTTGAAGGATTTCGAATAGTATCGAATGAATCACCTTTCGATGGTGGAATCTGATTAATAACGCAATTGTCGATGATCAATTCATTATGCCTCTCCCAACACATTTCCAATTAATCATTATTCCCAATTAATACTGTTAAAGATATTATCGTGGGGGCTTGATGAAAATGGGAAATATTGCGCCTAGAGCGGAAATCGAACCCACATCTCTTTGCATTCTGGGCCAGTGTGTCAACCATTTCACCACTTATGCTCCCTGATGTCACCACACCACAATACATGCATTCATAGGTTAAAGTAGCTTCATATACTAAACAAATTTGGAATAGGTTCCTATTAAATATCAGCAATCAACACTAGCTAGTATCGTGGGGGTGATGAAAATGGGAAATATTGCGCCTAGAGCGGAACTCAAATCAACATATGTTTGCATTCTGGGCCAGTGTGCTAACTATTACACAACCTAGATTCCCTGATGTCACCACTGTACTCATGCCTACCTGTCTATGCGGCTCCTTGACTGAGAGGTCAGTGCAGACCACTACACTCATCCACATGGAATTGTAAGTCTTTTAATGCTTACAATTACATACATACAGGAAATGCAACACACTTACATACACAAGGTAGGTTCAACAACTATACAGTGTGTGCCTTGTACAGGATCCTGGTCATGGCACCAGTGTTGTGGGGTTGATGAAAATGGGAAATATTGCGCCTAGAGCAGGACTCAAACACACATCTCTTTGCATTCCGGGCCAGTGTTTTAAGCATTACACCACCTAGACCCCCTGATGACACATACAGATTTTCTCTGCCGTTGAATTTCCCCCTGCTTCATGATGATGATGATGATGATGATGAAGCAGGGAGAAATTCAATGGCAGAGAATTAGTCTTCCTCATTCCACTGCTCTTTCACCTGGTAATGCCAAGTCACCTCCCTAAATGGACCATTTAAAGTCAGTCCCATGGTCGGTCGATTTAGAGAGGTTTTATTGTATATATAGGTAGGTATGCAGGTATAGCAATACCTCAGGGAGTTTGACGCCCCTGCCTTGCAGAGTTCTAAACCACTGCCTTGTGGTACAGGTCCTTGACAGAACCGAAGGCTAAGGGAGCAAACCCTGAACAGAAAACCATGTCACTGTGGCAGCATTAAGGGCGGTTGATGTATGGAACTCCCAACATCTCCCGACCAGCCACTGCAGGGACAAATAGTTTTGCGCCTGTCTTGACATGTTCTTGCCGGTGTGAAACCTCTATTTGCTCCCCGAGAGAGTGCCGCTGGTAACTTGCAAAAGCCAGCAGCACTTCAACACTTTTGCAGGCAGCTTTCATGAAATGTACTCGAATGGATGGGGCTGCCCTCTATGGAAGATCTTCTGATCAAAAAGAATCTCCGGTGGACTGGACACCTCATGAGGATGTCATCAGACAGGCTACCAAAGCAGATCCTCTATTCTCAACTGTCTTCTGGCTACAGAAAGAGAGGGTGCCCCCGTCTCCGGTTCAAAGATACCATCAAGAGAAACCTGAAGCTGAGAGACATTAAGACGACTCATGGACGCAACTCTCACAGCAGAGAGCTAAATGGAGAGCGGCAGTCAAGTAATGAAAGCAGTCTTTGTCGCATCGTGACCGACAGCATTATGATGATTGTATATATAAATACAGTGAAATCTCTCTAACCGACCACCTCCACAGATCGACCACTCCTCTATATCGACCGTTTTATACCATTGTAACTATATTTATTTATATTTTTTTCTTGAAGATTTATACTGCCTATTCTGGATAAGCCTTAATAGACTTGTTTTCACCATTAGACAGTTTGTCAATAGAAAGCCCGAGCCTACACTTTTACCGACCCAAGGGACTTTTAACCTCCGACACCACATAGACATGGTAGGAGAGTAACTGGCCTTTGATGATGATGTAAGTTATCCACAGTGGTGGAAATCCAAATTGGCAGAGGTGGGGGCAGGGGGAATCGAACCACCAACCTTCAGATTAGGAGTCTGACCTAGAAAAAAGTCAGACACTCTAACCACTCCGCCACAGAGAACTAATTCCCTAAGCCGACCACCACCCTAAATGGACCACTTAAAGTCGGCCCCAAGGTCGGTCGATTTAGAGAGGTTTTACTGTCCATATCTGCATATATAGAGCTATATATATTTATAGACATACATATATACATATATAAACCTTTCTACAAATGAAACAGACACAGACCGATTGCGTTGGCTAAGTTTATTTACTCATGGCTGAGCGATAACTGCTCTACCGGTACGCGAGGTAACAACATGTATACATGTTTTAAGTCATTGACTTGACCTGTCGCATGATAAGCAAGCGCTCAACTCATTCGGCCATCCCGTCCGTTGCTATGGTAATAATGTGGACAACATCCGGGTACTACAAGCCCCGGCATTGCTAATGACTTTAAATCAGCCAAGCCATGGCGTGGAATTGAAGGTGACAGGAAGCCTTTTACAGAGACTCCACCCCACAACCCCCATCTAATCTACCCCCACTGTACGTCCTACTGCACTTCCTCTACGGACTGAGTTTGTCAGAAGTACACAGTTCATTATTCAACCACACCTCCGCTCGTGTTATACATGTATATGTATATAGCATCCGAACCGTATAATATATCTAGCTTGAAATTGCATAATCCGATGATTCTGAGTTTCTGTAATTTTTCTGAGATAAATATATTAAATTCCTTGTTATAATCTACCTTGCTTTAGCTTGAAGTAACTTTTATTCTAAATGGCTAACTTTGGATATATTTGAAGTACAACCATGCAAAATTAATTTTGGCAAGTACGCCAAAATTCTCAAACTGTAGGCTTCTGCAGTAACTAACAGGTTCTATTAAATCGACTCCGTAAACCCTTCTATGTGGCAACAAATGCTTAATAACTGCACCAGTATCTAAGTTCGATATGTAGAATCAAATCTAAATAATTGCTTTGGTTTTGACAAATTTGATATTTTCATCGCACTATGCAGCTTTAAAGATGGAGAGGGTTGAAAATTGAAGGTGGTGGTGGTGGGGGGGGGGGGGGGGGGAGTCTCAAGTGATACAGATAGTAAACCGGTCATTGCGGCTGGCCCGGCCGGTGAAGCCTTACCCGACGTCCGTCCGGCCGTGCCGATAGGATCTGGACAGAAGTCAGACGATTAAGATGTGTCCGATAAGCCGGCGTCCGTTCCCGCCTCTTCCAGCCGCCCGTTCGTCTGCGCACGCGTCTGTTTCTTTCCGCCTGTCACCCCCCCCCCCCCCCCCCCCCCCCCCCCCCCCCCACCCCCGCTTCCAACCCCCAAACCCCGATCCCGGGTTTCCGCGCCATTTCCAGTCGGGGAGGCGTAGTTAATACTAGGCGTGAGCGGTCAGCACTCAGTCTGCATTAGGGGTCGGCGGCCCCGGTCGGACTGATTGACTGATTACGTGATTGATTACGCCCACGAGCGAAATGTCGGCTGGCTTTTCGCGCCAAAAGCCTTTTCCTGCCTCCTTTTTTTTCCTCTCTATTTTTTTTTGTAGGTTGGTGTGGCCCGCTGGTTCTCGCTGGTTCTCGCGCATCCCCGTGAGTCGCGTGACTTTGAACTCGGGCCCCGGTGTGCCACCGATTGAGCGATTAGCCCATTGATGGATTAGACAGTTGATTGATCGATCAACCTCCTGATCGGTGCGATTGACCTTGCCGATCCTGAACCGACCGAAAGACCGACGGACGGCCCCAGTAAAGAGCTGACTGGTGTGTGTGTTTAGGTGTGTGTGTGTAGGTGTAGGTGGTGTGTGTGTGGGGGGGGGGGGGTGAGGGCTACACTTGGGTATGAATACTTCACAGGAACAACACATCTATTGAGTTAAGATTAACAGCTTTTCAAATATAATAAGCACTGATGGACAGAATATATAATAAAATTAGACATAGCCGGATGTGGCGTTGTGTCGGTAGTATAAAGGCGGTCTTACACCACACGATATTTTGACCTGATCCATTAATCGCCCATCTTTACAAAACTATATCATTTAGTTCATTAGAGGTATGATAAGAGATGCTTGTTTGTATATATAACGAATATGCTCCCGCTTACCCCCCGCCCCTCCCCTCACCCCCCCCCCCCCCCCCCCCTCCGTAAATAAACACCAGTTCCAGATAAATCAGGGAAAACTATGTTTGATTCACCTATGGTGCTTGTATTAATTAACCCCTACTCACACGAGGTAACATTGTCACAACCCCGCTTACTGTGAGGCGGTCTTTGTGCGCCCACTATGCGAACAAGACAGCCGCAACAATGAAGACATTAAGACATGAAGACACTAAGCTCCCTTATCGAACCCTTTTTTACCATCAACAAACCCTCCCTCTCCTCTCCCCTCCCCACCCTCCCGTCTTCCCTCCCCACCCTCCTCTCTTCCCTCCCCACCCCTCTCCCCCTTCCCTCTTCCCTCCCCTCCACTCTTCCCCCTCCCCTCCCTCCCACATTCCACCTATGTAACATAACAAACTCGCCAACCCCTCCCTATTTGTCTACCCTGTAGCCCACGCTTCAACCCCCCTCCCTCTTCCATCTCCCCCTCCCCTCCCTCCCTCACCCTACCTCAGCCCCTCTCCCCTCTCCCGATGCCTCTCATCCTCCCTCTCCCCCCTCCCATCTACCCCGTCGTCATCCTCCTCCCCCTCCTCCCCCCCCTCTCCCTCCCCCTCCCCCATTGCGTACTAGTACATCAACATCGGACGGCGGTCACCGGTATATATTTTTCCCGTCCAGAAGACAGATTCGCACCCCCTCCCCTCCCCTCCCATACCCTTATAGAAGAGCCTCGACCTGAGAAAGTGACACTTTCCCCCAGCCCCTTCCCCCCCCCCCCTCTCCCCCCTCCCTGAAACCTGTAGCGTCAAATTTCCGCCACTGTCTATCCATACACACACCTGAGCATGCGCTCATAGTCATACCACAAATAACGCCACACAGGCGACATTTTTTTCTCTATTCCCATCTCTATATGTCCTCCCTGCACAAATTAAAAGGGCGATAATCAGTTAAACTCCCATACATTTCAGTGAGTTTCTCCGACAGCAGACGACATTTGGCCGGAGCAGACGACAGTGCGCGCGGCTAGTGGTGAGCGGGCTAGATCGGTTCGTGTCACCGCCGCCCCACACCATCACTCTGGTCCTAATGATATATCCCCACCGGTTCAATAGCTACTCCCCCCATGTGTCATCATTAGACGCCCGTCCAGCGGCCCTCTGTTCTGCTTTCTCCCGCCAATATTAGTGAGAGCGCACCTTGAAGCCCAGCTCGCCTTATCCAACCCAAATACCAGCCCACCAACAACACAAATTTTCCACACCATTAAAAAACACACAAAGACCCCCACAAACAACCACATATATATATAAATAGTCGCAATTTTCAAATTCAGCTCGTGGAGAGCTATAATTTGATATGTAGGATTTTGTATGTCCGGTGGGGTGTGAGCGCAGATTTTCTGTTTAATTCTGTTTCTCTCAAGAGGAGATTGGGATTGGTGGTCGGGTTAGCGGGGTGCGTGCCGTATTAGATGGCCACGGCCGGAGACGGTGCAGGGCCATCCCTCAGACTCCAACCCCCCCCCCCCCCTTCCTCCTCCTTCTCCTCCTGAGGTGCATCACCTATCTTTAAGGACTTGGATGACACCCAACTTTCTGAAAACCTGATCTATGAGCAACAACGTCCCGGGCCGTGGATGGTTTGAGCGTGTGTGCCGAGGTGGGGAGAGTGCGTGTGTATCAAGATGGAGGGAGTAAGAGAATGCATGTGCTGAGGTGGAGAGAGAGTGTGTGTCAAGGTGGAGGGAGTAAGAGAGTGCACAATGTTAGGGTGGAATGTGTGTATGTGTCGAGGTGGAGGCTCAGGGAGTGATAAGAGTGCATATATGTCAATGTGGAAAGCTTCTGTGTGTCAATGTGGAAGGAGTAAGTATGGGTCGAGGTGGATAGGCAGGGTGTGTCAAGGTGGAGGGGGTAAGAGAGTGCATGTCGAGGTAGACATGCATGTGTCAAAGTGGAGGGAGTAAGAGAGTACACGTGTGGAGGTGGAGAGAGTGTGCGTCGATGTGGACGGAGTGAGAGAGTGCTTGTCTATTGAGATGGAAGGAGTGTGTGTGTACAGGTGCATGGAGTCAGACAGTGTGCACGTGTGATGGTGGAGTGAGTGAAAGAGTGCATGCATGTTCAGGTGGACGGAGTGAGTGTGTACGTTGAAATGGAGTGAGTGAGAGAGTAGGAGCGCATCAAGGTGGAATGAGTAAGAGAGTAGGTGCATTTCATGATGGACTGAATGAGCGTTTATGTGTCGAGGTGAAAAGAGTGCATGTGTATCAAGGTAGAGTGAATGAGAGTATGGGTCAAGGTGGAATGAGTGAAAGGGTGCGTACCTGTCGCGGTGGCGGGTAAGAGTGTATAGGCCCGGTCACATACACGTTAGTGAAGGTAGTTAAACCTAGTGGAGGCTAACGTAGTTGAATGTAGTGGAGGATAACGTAGTTGAACGTAGTGGAGGCTAATGTAGTTGAACGTAGTTGAACATAGTTGAACGTAGTTGAACGTAGTGCAAAGTACCGGCATCCATACTTCTCCGTGATGATAATGTGATAATAACATCTGTGGGACGTGAGTTCCGATTTAAGCTTTGGACATGTTCAAAAGAGCACTACGTTTGAGGCAGATGTAGCCTCTGTGATGATAATGTACTCTAGCATACTCTAGCATATTTCTTAATCTACTCTAGCGTACTCTAGCATACCCTAGCATACTTTGACCCACACAAAACCTTAGCCATTCTGCCATGGTCACATAGCCATTAGTGGACGAAGTTGAACGTAGTTGAAAATAGTTGAGGGTAACGTAGCTGAATGTAGTTGAACATAGCTGGATGTACCGGGATCCGTACCATACCGTACCAGGATCTGTACAATAAAGTACCAGGATCCATACCGTAACATATTTATCCATACCATGAGGTGGGTCATCAACCAAAACCTGCCGCACCTTAACGTATTTGAATGTAGTGACAGCACGTGTCGCCCACGTTATTCTAACTACGTTCAACTATGTTCACTAACCACTGCTAACGTGTATGTGACCGGGGCTGATGTGTCTAGGTAGGGGGAGTAAGAGTGTGTGTGTCGAGGTGTGAGGGGGTGGGGGGCAGTCAACTGACAGGTCTCACATCGGAGCATGATGCGACTGCAGGGTGGACAAGATAATAGAGATTAAGACGGGCGCCGGATGTGACCTATTTACGAATGATATCAGGGAATTCCTGTCAAATATAAACATAATATTCGTCGCTGATATGAGAAAATACTGTTCTTCATGTGGGTAGATCTGAAAACAAACATGACCTAATTTTCATATAATCTAAGTTTTCTTTGTTGGGGTTTTTATATCCAGGTAACATGTAAGGTAAATTCTTTTGACTGCTCACTCGTGGTTACCTTATAGTGCTACCCCACTGGAAGCTGAGGCCACCAGCACTAGTATGACCCACTATCCCAGTCATATTATCCTGATAGTGAGCATATCATTCGTAGCCATATCCTATTAATGTCTAGCGCAAGGATAGCTCGCGACAAGTATCAATTTTGTAAGTCATTGTTTTGACTCGGCCAAGATTTGAACCCACGACCTGTTCTTACCTATTTGGCCACCCGGTCCGGTATATAATCTAAGTAGGACAGTCACGTACACCTAATATCTCTACTGTGTCAGGTTATCAGCTTGGTTGTTGTTGCTTTGCGTCCTAGCAACATCTAAAGTCATATCATCAGGTTGAAGAATATACACCCTGTATAGTGTCGAGGGGATGGTGGTGCCAGAAGTCGATGGAAGGTATAACATACTTTTGTTTGCCTTCTTTCACAATCTAACCAGTCAGGTGTGAACCTCTTAAAGTTGCCAGGGGGTTCAAATGTTATCCAAATAGAGGTTATCCAGCTCTTATGTGCTATTTCTCTCCTCCGCCGTTGTCAGGGTTACCAAGATGGGTGGACTGATGCGGGGCACCCACAGGGCCTTTCTGGTACATACTCTGTTAGTTATTCTGGGTTGTATGCCCTAGCAACATTTAAAGTCATGTCAGGACATCTACTGACTAATGAAAATGCGTGCTCATGGGGAATTTATTGTGCTGCCCACTGGAAGATCGAGTCGATGGCACTATCTCCCACTCAGTCACATTATCCTGATAGTGATCTAACCAGTCCTTGCCCTATCCTATTAATGCCGAGTGCCAAGCTATGAACCGTAAGATTGTCCCGACCGGGAATCGAACTTTTGACCTTCCACACGGAAAGCCTGCGCTCTACCGATTCGGCCATTGGGTTTGGTATCAGAGGGAGAGAGAGTCCTTATGTTGGTAGGAGACAGTATTAGTATTACATGGCTGGTGGTATGCAGGTATTGCAATACCTCAAGGAGTTTGACGCCCCTGCCCTGCAGAGTTGTAAACCACTGCCTTGTGGTACAGGTTCTTGACAGAACCAAAGGCTAAGGGAGCAAACCCTAAACAGAAAACCATGTCACTGTGGCAGCATCAAGGGCGGTTGATGTATGGAACTCCCAACATCTCCCGACCAGCCACTGCAGGGACAAATAGTTTTGCGCCTGTCTGGACATGTTCTTGCCAGTGTGAAACCTTTATTTGCTCCCCGAGAGAGTGCCACTGGTAACTTGCAAAAGCCAGCAGCACTTCAACACTTTTGCAGGCAGCTTTCATAAAATGTAACATCATTCTCACAGCAGAGAGCTAAATGGAGAGCGGCAGTCAAGTAATGAAAGCAGTCTTTGTCGCATCGCGATCGACAGCATGATGATGATGGCCGGTCACCACCACGTTAACTGAACACAATGCATGGCTTTTCTAATGCGTTAGTTCCTATACCGTGTGTAGCTGCCATTGACTACCGTGAATATGGCCTTAGATGCCGACACGGGGTTAAACAACCATCAATCAATCAATCAACCTCACCTTGATGGAGCACCATGTGAAGGTTTAATGAGGAAATAACCCGAGCCCAGTGCATTATTCCCTATACTACTTACAACGAGAATCCCGTGGCAAAGTCCTGTTGTAAAAATACACGGATTTTCGGTTCGGATTTATATATTGGCAAAGAACATTATTATTCTCGGTCGACGGAGTGGGGACCAGGATTATGTACCAGAGAAGCAATGGGTGCCCCACTCATTTGTGACATAAGCGCCTAGGTGGAAATGGGATAACACATAGCAACTGAGATTATGATGTGATGTTCATACTTAAGAGATGGTTAATAATTATTTAAATGTTCACTTCCTGCACCAGACATTGATATATGTTTGTTGTAACTGTCTGCAACTACCTGTTACCACGGGACCGATGGACAAGCACACCCAGCCATCCTGCGTACATTAGGGACACCACCTGCAGCTGGGGGTTGAGTGACAGCTGCCCCTATTAGGGCGTCGCCCCCCAGGCTGTAGAGGGTGTCTGATTGGCTGGCTGTGTGAGCCCAGTCACCTGCATTCCTTATACCTGACACACAGACCCCACTCTAGGACTCTTGGCTAGGCACTCTAGCAGAGGACTCCACTCTCTACACTTGACCTAGCAACATCTATTCCAAAAGACACTGAGCTGTGTGCAACAACCATTGGCCCCAGGTTCAATGTGTTGTAGGCACTGATTCTGATATACATACACACATAGGACTAGGAGTAATGAGGATCTATGTGGGCAGTTGGTAAGGAGTGAGGGTGATAGGTCGCCAGTAGGTGAACAGGGTTGATGCCAATGAAGCGCAACCTCTTCACTGTCAATCTTGAGTGACTTGTCTTCTTTTATTCCTTATGAGTTGTTGAGAGTAACGACAGGTGGGAACTGACAGACAGTTTTCAGAACACACCTGTGGAGACTAGTAATGTTTGCGGTTAAAGTTGCATAGTCCGATGGTTTTGGATTTCTGTATTTTTTCTGAGATAAATATATTAGATCGATCACTAGAATCGACTTTACATTAGTTCAAAGTTACTTTTATTTTAAATGGTCAACTTTTTAGATATTTTGAGTGCAAACATGGAAAATTAGTTTTGGCAAGCTTGCCAAAACTCTGACACCATAGACTTCTGCAGTAACAGGTTCTGTTAAATTGACTCAGTATTGCCTTCTACGCAGAAACAAATGCTTAATAAGTGCATTAGTATCTAAGTTAGATATGTAGAATCAAATCTAAATAATTATTTTGGTTTTGAAAATTTGATGCTTCATCAGACTTTGCAGCTTTAAGATGGCCGAGTCCCGACATATTAGAATATGTACAAATACACAAAAATACAGGCATATATGATGCACTGTTTGTTGGGGGGGGAGTTTACGTTCTAGCAACATTTAAGGTCATATCAAGACGGGCATCGACTTGTGACAGCGCACACTCATGGTGACGCTATAGTGCTGCGGCACTGGGAGACCAGGCTGCTGGCACCATCTCACTTAGTCATCTTATCCTGATGCTGAGTCAACCATCCAGTTCTATCCTAGTAATGTCTCGATCCAGAATTGGATGCGATAGAAATAAATTGTGTAGTTCATTGGTTTGACTCGGTTCGGATTGGAACCCACAACTTCTGCACCCAAAACCTAATGCTGTTACCTTTATCGGCATTCCCTTCCGATTCCACATGCTAATAATGGTAATATTGCTATATATATATAATTATTATATATTGTATACTATAATCTAAATGCTATATGACATGTGATATATATATGATATATATTATATATATATAATATATATAACAATTAACATGGGATATTGCAAATATTAATATATATATTATTGTTATATATATTATATATGATTTGTAATACATATTAATATTATTATATATAACATATACTGTAAAACATAAATAATGTTATATATAATATTAATATAAATAATATATAATATATACATCTATATATAGATCAAAAATACTATATTTACAGTCCTATTTTAGGTCATGATGAGCCGAATAGATCACTAGTTACATTTAAACTATTAAATCTGTTTGTTGTTGCAACCTTGCAATATGACGGGGCAGTGCCCAAAAGAAAAGAAAAGAAAAGAAGGAGAACACCCAGTCACACACGTAGACTGCAGCGTTTGCTTTCATAAACTGACTGACGTGCAACACAACACAGCACATAAAACCGGGCGAGTCCTTAAAGGCCACTGAGGGTGTGTTTTGTGTGTGGTGGGTTTTAAAGTTGACAAAAGAAAGATGTGGCTTGGGTGAGTAATGGCGGCCCTGACAGACAGGCTACTTAAGCTGTGCCCACAGGTGGGCGCCGCAGACGACACACGGGCGCGTTATGAAACGCCGCCCGTCGGCACCAGCGAAAGGCGCGGGAAACCAGCGCGGCGCTGCTGCCGCTGCTTCTTCAGAGGAACGCCGTGATGGTGGGCCTTTGCTGCTGATAAATCAGTAACCATCAATCGGTCCAGTAATCAGTCAATCAGTCAATCAGTCAATCAGTCAATCAGTCAATCAGTCAATCAGTCAATCAGTCAATCAGTCAATCAGTCAATCAGTCAATCAGTCAATCAGTCAATCAATTAAAGTTGCATAGTACAATGGTTTTGAGTTTCGGCCATTTTTCTGAGATAAATATCCATATTAAAGTTGCATAGTCTGATGGTTTTGGGTTTCAGGCATTTTTCTGCGGCCAAATTTTAGTAGAGTGCATAATTATGAATATAAATATAGTCGTGTCGGAATGTACAGATGCATTATTATTAAACGTGTAAGTGGTCATGCATAATACTTATATATTATTTGTGGTGTTCTCTGTGGTGGAGTGGTTAGAGTGTCTGACATTTGTCTAGGTCGGACTCCTAATCTGAAGGTCAGTGGTTCAATTCTCTGTGCCCCCACCTCTGCAATTTTGATTTCCACCGCTGTGTATAACTTACAGTGTGATCAAAGGCCAGTTGCTCTCATACCATGTCTATGTGGTGTGGGAGGTCAAAAATCCCTTGGGTCGGTAAAAGTGTAGGTTTGGGCTTTCTATCAATAAACTGTCTAATGGTCAAAACAAGTCTATTCAGACTTATCCATGATCGGCAGTATAAATCTTCAAGAAAATATGCGGCCAAATTTGATTAGGATGCATAATTGTGAATGTCTATCCATATCAAATGTTCTGAAAATAAATAGCTTTAATGTGCAGGGATGAAAGTGGTCTCCAAAAAAACCCGCGGAAATCAAGCCGAGACTATTACCACCGACGGCGAATTTCCGCGAAAAAGCGGATTTTCCCCAATAGGATTAGGGCTGTCAGGGAATCGCGGTAAAATACCGGAAGTCAGGTTTCAACAATCCTTGCTGTGCCTATATTATCGCCCATATCTAACTCGTTCTTGCTTGGGTGTTATGTTCTAACAACATCTATGGTCATATAAGAACGGAATTCGAACTAGTGTTGTCATATATGATATACATCCCGATTCCTTAGCATTTCGTTTATCATTAATCGGTAAATATAAAAAAATCGCGGAAATCCGCGAAATCGCGTAGATCTTTCATCCCTGAATGTGGTTTATTTTATTACTTGGAGAAAAGAAAAGTATGTCATATTAAATAAACTTCCAATTGATTTGTTTTTATCTCAATCTAGTACATCTGTGACGGTTTCTGAAGTGTAACTAAATTTGTTTATGGAACTATGACCTACACTAGGTTAGTTTAAGGAACTAGGTAATGTCTATTTAATTTTGGATTACCATGGCAGAAAGGTTAAGCAAATTAAAGATCCTACATTTACTGTTAGACCAAATACAATTGTTAAAAGTTGGTGATTGTCCCTTTGATCACACAAATCAGGGGCGGGCAGGCAGTTAAACAAAACTTCAGTCTATATTTTTTAGATATTAGACCACCTTAGACTGATAAAGGATTACATGTCATTCATGTACACATCAAAATGTTTTCAGTCAAAGAATAAACACCGTATTCTCATTTAGCATTATATCATACAGTTCTAGCTCAACGTATTTTTAACAAGTTTAAGAAACAAACAAACTTAAAAATCAGGGGTTTGCGATTTTTCAGGCACGGGCGGGACGATCACTTATGTTTTCTTATGTTGGCCTTACAAAAGAACTCGGATCTTCACGTCGGCGAGTCCAGCAAGTCACATTGCGATAAGAAAGTTAATGGCGTCATATCAATTTAGAGCAACACCAGTGTAATAACGGATATTTCTTTATCAGAAGTCTAGTGAAAGTAGCATAGACTTAAATAGAGATGTATTATATTGTAACAGTAAAGCACATATGCAGGTATGCAGGTATTGCAGTTATACGCCCCTGCCCTGCAGAGTTATAAACCACTGCCTTGTGGTACAGGTTCTTGACAGAACCAAAGGCTAAGGGAGCAAACACTGAACAGAAAACCATGTCACTGTGGCAGCATTAAGGGCGGTTGATGTATGGAACTCCCAACATCTCCCGACCAGCCACTGCAGGGACAAATAGTTTTGCGCCTGTCTGGACATGTTCTTGCCAATGTGAAACCTCTATTTGCTCCACGAGAGAGTGCCGCTGGTAACTTGCAAAAGCCAGCAGCACTTCAACACTTTTGCAGCAGCTTTCATGAAATGTACGGGAGAGCGGCAGTCAAGTAATGAAAGCAGTCTTTGTCGCATTGCGACTGAGAGCATGACGATGATGATGAAAGCACATAGAGCAAAGCTATAGATGAGGACAAAGCAGTCAAACCGAACATAAAATCAACGGCAACGCACATGAAACCTACCTACTCTAGATTAAACTAGTTACTACAACATAATAACTAGTGCTATTAAATATCTGTTAAACCACAGCTAGGAAGTTATTAGATCTCCATGAAATAGTATTACAACTCAAAATTCAGGTAAGTTTGAAAACTATCCTAAACTGACAGACATGGCAACAAACCATGCTGTCGCTTACTTGACTTAGTCATGTTTGTCACTGTCACTGTCAGTATACTCTATACAAAGTCGCCAATTCTGATTAAATAGTACTTTACGTAGACAACGGGAATTAGGGGTCAAAGTTCACCATTCACAAGAATCATTTAAAATGTATTAAACAATGATTAAACCACAAGTGAATCGTGCATATCTAGAAACCGTCCATTTGGACGTGTTGGAGGATGCCAAAGTCCCAGAACATCCCCCGTGGTCGTTGAGGAAGCCATCGGTTATCCTCCGACTCATGGAACTGAGGACACATCCACTCGAGTACCAAGCACTGCATGCAGAGATTCAAGGCCAGTTTGCAGACCACCTCTCCATATACAGTGATGGTTCGAAACCCCAAAGCCGGGTAGCTGCTATGGCAGTCTGCCGACGGGAAAAGTTTGGCGTACGTTTGCCCGATCAGAGCTTGATTTTCACTGCAGAAGCCCGAGCACTCCTTCTCGCGTTTGAGTGTATCAAGGTATCCAACCACACTAACTATGTTATATACAGTGATTCGTTCTCTTGCCTCCTGGCTATTGCTGGACTGAAAACAAATCACCCTATTCTAGCAACGGTCATTTATAAAATGAACCAACTGACAACGGATGGGTATGACATCCACCTGTGCTGGCTGCCTGGCCATGCCGGCATACAAGGAAACGAACGAGCTGATCGGGCTGCGAAGAAGGCCCTGAACTGTGATCTTGAACCATGTCTGACCCCTCACTCTGATCTGAAACCACTAATAGCCACCCACATAAAATCCAAATGGCAACATGAGTGCGATGAAAACATTAATAAACTTAAAGAAATTGAACCATCTGTGGGAAAGCCACCACAGACTCATGCGGCAGGTTGGTGGGACCAAGTGGTCCTTAGCCTCTGCCGTATTGGCCACTCGTGGCTTACACATGCTTTTCTGCTCAAGGGGGAACCTCCCCCTGAATGTATTGGGTGTCAGTCCCCGCTGACACTCAAACACATTTACTAAGTTGCGTTGATATTTTGGCCCTGCACCAACAGTTCTACACTGCAGACAGTATGCATAAACAGGAAAACATTTTAGCCTTTTTGAGGGCAGCCGGACTGTACCACCTCATTTAGTTTACTAAATAGATTCTATCAATTATTGATAAAACTTTTCATTTTCTATGGGAATTTGTTTCCCTTAACCACAAATATATGATTGTGAGCTTTCTAATTTAATGAGTGTCTATTGGCACATAATTGATTGTCTGCTTTTACATGTAAAAGCGATGGTTTGAACAAAAAACAATCATTTCTCGCCGTGAATGTGGCCTATGCTGCCGACACGGTGTAAAGCAACCACCAACCAATCAATCAGAAACCGTCCCGATTTATATTACCGACACACCTCCCCATGGGGGAGGCTAAGGACTAACACGTGTATATATAGACATAAACAATACTCATACTCATAGAGGTGGAATATAAAATTACCAAAATCCAGCAAACGGAAACGGAAATAGCCCTATCTATATGAGTGCCATCATTTGTATACTCATGTTGAATAATCAAAATCCAGCAAACGGAAACAGAAATAGATCGTCGAACTTCACTACGCAGCAAAGAGGTTTAATGACAGCCATTGGTTAATAATATAGTTGCGAGCAAAACAAATGCCCACTGCCATTGAATTTACCGATATGCACAGTGCAAAATTTTGATTTGATTCAAAATTAATAGAAATAAAGAACAATTTTGCATAAACATGGATGCACAAATGCAATATTAATGGTCTATTTCGTGGAAATGATGGCTGTGCCGCTAGAATTTCAAATCGAACATCGCGAGTGGAGTAAAAATATACTATCGAATACGGCCACCAAGGGGGGGGGGGGCGGTCCTAAGCATTGCTTATTCATGTTAATTTATTATATCGCTAGGCACATCCGCAAAACGTCGGAACATCGATGAGCTGAAAACACATCAAAACAATATCTGGTGGCGGTCAAAAGATTTGCGAGTGATCTCTACATACTTACCTAGTTACGAAACGAATAAGATACAGAAAGATGCGTGTTTTCAATTGTTATTTAAAGCTGCATATTCCGATGAAGCATCAAATTTTCAAAACAAAACCATTCACCTAGAATTTATTCTACATATCTAATGGCCCTGTCACACTACGACGTAACGACGTCGACGTGGGGAGAACGTGAAGAACGTTGAACTTCTCGGCGTAGTATGCAAATTTGGGCAGAAGTTGAACGTGGATGCAGCGTAGTGGACGAGAGCGTAACGTCGGTAAAGCGTAGTGATACCGTCATTCAACGAGAGAGGTCAACGTAATGACGCTCACGGAACGTTATGAACATTATTCCATCGCCAGAAGAACGTTACGCGACGTTAGCTATGTCATGAGACGTTGAACGTACGTTGAATGCACGTTCTCCTGACGTTCTCCTGACATTCTCCTGACGTTCTCCTGACGTTCTCCTGACGTTCCCATTACGCCCCGTGGGCATTTGCACTCGGTTTAATGGGGGTCAACGTAGTGGAACGTAGTGAGGAGCGTTGGAATAACGTCCGTTTAACGTCATTGACGTTCGCTGAACGTGAACAGAACGTACGGTGAACGTAAACCCTTACGTTCGTCCTACGTCGAAACTTTTGAACATGTCCAAAACCTCGACGCTAATCGACGTTACACGACGTAATGTGACGTAGCTCGACGTCACTCTAACGTCATTATGACGTCATCATAACGTAATCCAACGTCCATCAACGTAATGACGAAATATCACCACGTTAGGCTCACATTCGCTCATTACGTTGAGTGTGACAGGGGTATAACTTAGATATTGGTGCACTTATTAAACATGTGTTGCCACATACTGAGTCAATTTAACCAAACCTGTTACTGCATAAGCCTATGGTGAGCATTTTGGCATGCTTGCCAAAATCAATTTAGGATGTTTGCACTTCAAATATCTCAAAAGGTAGCCATTCAAAATGAAAGTTAGTTCAAACTAAAGTAAGGTAGGTTATAACAACCAATTAAACATATTTATCTCAGAAAAATGGCAGAAATTCAAAACGATCGGACTATGCAACTTTAACTAGACACTTGATTTCCAATTTGTATGAAACGTCTCCTGACTGACAAACTACCGTCTCATGACTGACAGTGACACTGACAGCAGCTTTCACAACAAGGCTACTTGTAGCCTGGTTCCCTGGCCTTTCCACTGATGCACTCAGACGGCATCTAGCGGCTACTATGGGTACTGGAACCCGACTATATATAAATGTACACTCATATGTTACTGTTTCATCGATCGTACATAATTTTAATGTAAATTATATGTTTTAAGTGCATAAATAACACGTATTACCAGAAAGCTGCACACCCAGTAGGACTTTTTTTGTATTCCTAAAGGATTTAGAATCTAGAAACACGCAACAAGAAACGACAGATGGCGCCACAAGAGCGGTTTGGATTTTAGTCCGGTTCCAATCAGCCTCTGCATGAGATTTATGATGCATCTAGTAATCTGAGTATTTTCACATACAAATTCATGTAGTGCCTTGCAAATGGACTGGCATTTCTTCCAACAAGCCCACGTCTGTGTCCGGGGGGGGGGGGGGGGGACTGGTGAGAGATATTAAAAAAATAAACATAATTACGTCAGTTGTAAGCTTTGTTGTCCTCTCCTTCCTGAATAGGTCTAGTTAAGCCATAACACAGATGGTGATAGTGGAATTTACACATCTATACAACCTGATAATCAGAAAAGGTACATTGCCGGAAGCATGGAAAGTTGCCACAGTCACATGTCAATAACCCAAGAACCTGCAATGAACGGCGCCCAAATCCCCCTCCCCGCTCCCCCCGGGGAAAAAATCATAGATCTAGAGCAAATAATACATGACCGAATTAATGCATTCATTGAATCCTCCCACTATCGAACCTACTAACAAAATGGCGTTTGACAAAATAAAATGCACCATTGGGGCACTGGCCTCCCGATATGGACGAGGGCGATCTCACCATTGCTGTCTTCCTTGATTTGATACAATCAATTACAACATTTTTATGTATAAAGTAGAGCGAGAGAGACAGTGTGCACTCATGGCGACTTTGTGCACTCATGGCGACTTTATAGTTCTGCCCCACTGGGAGACTAGGCCACCAGCACCATGACCCTGTGATATCCCACTGAGTCACGTTATCCTGACACTGAGCAGCCAGTCCTTGCCCTATCCTAGTAATAGTGCCGAGCGCCTGGCTAGGAAGTGACAAATATCAATTTTTAAGTCATTGGTTTGACTCGACCGGGATTCAAACCTGTGGGTTCAAACCCCAGGATTTACCAAAGCGGAAGACGGACGCTCAACTCACTCGGACATCCCGTCTGGTCAATAATACACGGCAACATGCATGTCGCTTCAACAGCAGTTGTGGAGAGCCGACTGAGTGAAAATGCTTTGAATCGTGCATTAAGTATTTAGGCTACTTTCCGTCGCTGACAGTGTGGTTGTCACCTGGACCGCCATAACGGTAAGCCCTCGCCAGGTGAAAAATGGCCGCCAGGCGGCGTCTCGGACGGACGCTGGTTGAGGTGCCTAAATGTCGTCTGCTCGTGAGGTGTCACCGCCAGAGGGCGCCACCTGTCAGTCAACGCTGGGAGAGCGAGCGCCAGGCGGAGATTGGCGTTTACGGGAGAGTTCCTCGGCTTGGAGAGTGTGGAGTGCATTTGTTGGACGGCGTGAACTCTTCTGCCGTGAGTGCTGTGAGTGGAGAGGCTGTTGGCGCGATTGCATTCTGGGTGTGTGATGGCCGAATTGGTAGAGCACAGGCTTCCCGCGCGGATCGTTCAGAGTTCGAAACCCCGCTGAGTCAAACCAATGACTTATAAAAATTAAAATTGATATTTGTTGCTACCTAGCCTGGTGCTTGGGATTACTAGGAAAGGAATGTTAGTTAAGCATCAGGATAAGGCAAGTAAATATGGTGAATCAGAGGGCAAGTAAATGTGGTGGATCACAAACCAAATAAATATGGTGGACCATAACTTGGCATAGATCTAAGGCAAATAAATATGGTGAACCATAAGGCAAATAAATATGGTGGGCCATAACTTGGCATAGATCTAAGGCAAATAAATATGGTGGACCATAAGGCAAATAAACTTGGTGGGACATAGGGCAAAACAAAGGTACATCCGGTTAATGAGTGCTGCTGCTTTAACATAGAGATATGTCGTTGCTAGCACTAGTACTAGTAGTAGTAGGATCATCAAGAATTCGTGGAGAATAGAAAAGAGGAAACTATTTTGTACAATGGACTGCTTTATGAGGGAATGCCAGTGGCTGCCCTAACTGCCCAGACAGCTGCGCCTCGCTCCCGTCACCCCCACCACGTGATCTACCGCCATGTTGTTCCTGCCGAAGGAACAACTGACTAATCTCGACGCGCCATCTGTCGTGCGGCACAGGTAACTAACAAGTTAATCCGCCTCCCCCACCGGGCGGACGGGCGGACGGGCGGACGGAGGGACTCGCTTACAGAAAGCGCGGGAAGAGCGCAGACGACAACCACACCAAAAGCGGCAGTAACCATGGCGACGCCTACGACACCGACGCTGCAGACGACCGGACGCGTCCAAGTGACGACTGTCATGCCGGGCGGACGACGAAAGCTGCAGACCACACTACGGATGTCAGCTCGTCAGGTGGCGCCACCGTCGCGCTGATGGACACGTGACGTGGCGGAGACGCTGCGTTGGTCATCTGTCTACATTACGGTGGCGCCCCCTGGTGGCCAGATGGATCACCCGACGCCATACAATGTGCGGATATCATCAGGCGCCCGGTAATGAACCCTTTGCAGTGTCCCCGGCCGCATTCGTCTTTGGCGCCCAAACGACCCTGAACCTAATACCCTTCGATGGGCAATTCCCGCCGTTCCCGCCATTTATATATATCACAGGTCGGACGGGCGGGCGGCCCGGGATCGAGCGAATAAATCAGGTGGCCGCGAAAAATGGCGAAGGTAATTGTCGCCTCCTCGGAGAGATTGCCTTAGTTGGGTGCTGGAGGAGAAGCTGGATGAGCTAGAGGAAGATGGCGGGTGGAGCATGGTCGTCAACGGGTGCTTTACTTCGCGTCGGCCATCTCTGTTTTCGCGGGCAAAAAATGCGATGTCGTTTGGGTTAGGTCTCCCCCCCCCCCCCCCGGCCTCCCCGTCTCCATCCTACTCCCACCATCCCATTGGGCCTCGCATGTGGGAGATCGGGAGTTCGGTTCCCGTTCGAGTCAAACCAATGACTTATCAAGTTGGGACTTGTCAATTCCTAGTCAGGCACTCGGCATTAATATGATAAGGCAAGGACTGGTTAGCTCAGTGTGACGATAATGTGAGTGAGTGGGATATCAGCTCATGGTGCCGGTGGCCTGATTTCCCAGTAGGGCAGCACTATAAATACGTCATGAGTGCGCACTGTCACAAGTCATTGCCCGTCTTGATATGACCTTAGATGTTGCTAGGACATAAAGCCCCCAAACAAATATACTCCATCCACACGCCGCCAATAGCCATTTGGGTTGTTTTGGCTGGAAGGAGTTAGTTGCTTGTTTGTGATGCTGGGACTTGGTTATTTGTGGACGCCTCTTTATGGACAATGGGATCCCCGGCGATGACGTAATTTGTTTACTGCTTTCTTAGTTACATGTAGTTGTCATGCTTGTGCATAATATGACATTTACCGCAGTGTTCCCGAAGTAGTCTGATACAAGAACAAGAAGTCAAGACGACACCCAGTGAATCTCGGCAGATAGCGGCAGGACGTGTGATATGTGACTGAGATATCACACTGTTCCCTATTATTTAGTATTAACCGGACCCTGAGTTCACGTTGAAATAATCTACTAAAGTGTATGATATATACGTGATGATTAGGCTAAATATTTGTAATTGTAGTCAGTCTTCCTCTGCTGTCTCTGTCCTTCTCTCATTCTCTTCTTCCATCTTCTCTCCTCTGCCTTCTCTTTTCTCTGTTCTCTATTCTGTTTCTCGTTTTTTCTCTTTCTCTTTCTTTCTTTCTTTTCTCTTCTCTCTGCCCCTCCCCTCTTCTATCTGTTCTTTTAATTCTCCCCTCTCCTCTATTTTTCTCCACTTTCTCCTCTCTCATCCCTTCCCCCTTCGCTCTCCTCTCTCCTCTCTCCTATATTTTTCTCTACTTTCTCCTCTCTCATCCCTTCTCTCTCCTCTCTCTCCTATCTCCTCTAGCTTTCTCTACTTTCTCGTATCTCATCCCATCCTCCTTCTCTTTCCTCTTTCCTCTCTCCTATCTCCTTTATTTTTCTCTACTTTCTCCTCTCTCATCCCTTCCCCCTTTTCTCTCCTCTCTCCTGTATTTTTTTATACTTTCTCCTCTCTCATCCCTTCCCCATTTCTCTCTTCTCTCCTCTATTTTACTCTCCTGTCTCCTCCCTCATCCCTTCCCCTCCTCTCTCCCCTATTTCTCTCTCCTGTCTCCTCTCCCATCCCTTCCCCCTTCTCTCTCCCCTCTCCTCTATTTTTCTCTCCTTTCTCCTCTCTCATTCCTCCCCCCTTCTCTCTCCTCTATTTTCCTCTACTTTCTCCTCTCTCATCCCTTCCCCCTTCTCTCTCCTCTCTTCTCTATTTTTCTCTCCTTTCTCCTCTCTCATCCCTTTTCTCTCCTCTATTTTTCTCTACTTTCGCCTCTCTCCTCGTTTCCCCCTTCTCTCTCCTCTCTCGTCTATTTTTCTCTACGTTTTCCTCTCTCACCCCTTCCCCTTCCCCCCATCTCTCTCCTCTCCCCTCTATTTTTCTTGTCTGTCTTTTCTATCTCTCCTCTCTGTCTCTCTCTGGTTTGCTAGAAATAGCACACCGCCTTGCTCATCTTATCATGTCCAACCATCCACTTCAATTCTGAGGCGCTAACATAGTGACCCTTCCCACAACATACACAACCTCCGGTTCCATACAGTTCCCATACAATTTAAAATTCACATCCCCTGCATACAGTCAGCAACTATTCTACTTCCCCACTCTACTCCCTATGCCCACCACACACCTGCTTACCCCAAATTTCATATTTGGGTACTCCACTGAAAAGAATTGTGTACTTTTCCCCAAAATACTGTGTACTTGTTTGCCATACAATATTTTAATGTCGTATATCGGCCTGCTCCGACTTAAAACTTTGTAAAAAAATATGCAAAAGTCGTATCAGTTCACAGGTCTTGCCTACCCTAAATGTTCTATGTTGGTACTCCAATCAAAGAAATTGTGGACTTAAGCAAAAGTGTGCTTTCCTAATTCTTTTCGGTGTACACAATTTTTATTTTGCGTATTGGCATACGCAGACTTAAAAATCTGTTAGAAAATATGCAAAAATCATATGGGTAGGGAGGTCTGAAACCCACCCACCAACACATCGCGCTTATTAAGTTTTAATAGCAAAGCTTCGTATTTTATTACAAAATAACATCCATTTCACCCCCCTCTTATTGGAACAGGGAAATAGTGATTACACAACCGTTAATAAAAGTTTTGAATATTTGACCTACTCGTAATCAACCTTGACAGGTAGCGTTTTCTATCAAATTATTAGTTTTCTTAACCCAACTAAAAACTGCCTATTGGGACTAGTTCAGTGGGGAGTGGCAACCGGGTGGGTTAGACTTCCAGTTTCCATAAAGAATCTTGACAATGAAACAATAGCAGTTTTTGTTTGTTCTGCAAGCATCCATTTTTTTATGTACACTGCAAAGATCATAATCCCAAACTTAACCATGCAATTACAAATAAATGTATAGTTTCGAAAGACAGTTGCTGTAGTCAGGAAATAGGGACACCGGCAATGACTTAATTTGGTTACTGCTTTCTTAGTTGCATGTAATTGCTATGCACGAGCATGGTAGTGATGATAATGATGATAGCGATGAGAGCGATGATGCAATGATAGGAATGAGAGGGACAATGGTGATGATAATGGTGATTATGATGATGGTGGTGGTGGTGATGATGTGGATGATGGTGCTAGTGATGGTGACGATGGTGATGATGGTGGTGAATATGGTGGTGATGTTTGTGATGATGGTGGTGGTGATGGTGGAGATGGTGATGATGGTGATGCTTGTGATAATGGTGGTGATGATGGTAGTGAATATGGTGGTGATGCTTGTGATGATGGTGATGATGATGGTGGTGGTGATGATTGTGGTGAGGGTAGTGATGGTGGTGGTGGTGACTGTGGTGGTGATGAGTTCTAATTTATTAAGTGTGGCGTGACCCTCCTGTAAAGTGTAAGTATTATTAAAACCAGGAACTCATGAGCATTCTGTCCAGTTCAGAGCTCACTGTAAAAGAGATCTATGGCGAATATCTGTTTAATAAACACATACTACGGTTTAAGACTTGGCCCCGCTTGAAGGTACTTAGATTCATAAATGATGGGATGGCCGAATGAGTTAGAGCGTCCGTCTCCCGTGGTGGTAGATCATGGGATCGTGGGTTCAAGTCCTGGTCGAGTCAAACCAATGACTTAAAAATTGATACTTGTCGCTTCCTAACCAGGCACTCGGCATTATTAGGCTAGGGCAAGGAGCAGTGGAATGCGGAAGACCAATTGTCCGCGATTGAAATTTCCACTGCATACAAAACTAATGTGCCAAAGAAAAATATTGGGAGTATATGGGGATTGCCCATTGGGCCTTTAAAGACGGCCCTATATGACCATTATAGTTCATACATTCGCACTAATGTCTCCATTTGTAAGTGATGTTTTGAAAATAATTTCTATTGGAGATATTTGTAGTTAAATTAATGATTGAGCTGCGGTGGTAAATCTATATATGATTAATTATTATTATTACTCGCTAGGTAATTGATAAGTGACGCAAATTCAACATGACTGAATTAATTCGTCGTACCTGGTGAAATTTGAATCCTTTCAGTGGACATTGTTATATGAGGTTGCAGCTCTGGAATATCCTCGGGGGGTATTGATGCTAAGCATAGAAGCGATATGTGAACAAATTGTGTGCCATTTTTTTCCCACAAGGAATAATTGTGAATCTGAAACCACAGAACCTCTATGACTCCTCTCCCATCTGCTAAACTATATTATATATATACACATA
Source organism: Branchipolynoe longqiensis (assembly GCA_030323885.1). NCBI lineage: Eukaryota > Metazoa > Annelida > Polychaeta > Phyllodocida > Polynoidae > Branchipolynoe > Branchipolynoe longqiensis. The sequence continues at coordinate 231,344 of JASIRB010000781.1, read as the reverse complement.
TATATATATATATATAGAGTAAAACCGACCACCTGCACAGATCAACCACTCCCCTATATCCATCATATTATTTGGGTCCCAAACAATCGCCCATACAATAATACCATTGTAACCATACATAAAATCCCTAAACTGACCACCTCCCAAAATGGAGCATTTAATGTCGGTCCCATGGTCGGTCGATTTAGAGAGGTTTTACTGTATATATTCATGTTCTTCCTTCAGGTTTTCAGAGCTGGCGTCTTTTTTGTTCAATTTGCGTGAGCTTTTCTCACAGTAATGAACATATATATGTAACTCTAAGGCATGTACTGAATATCTACATTTGGAATTCTACTTGGAGGAAAATGTGCTGCAGCGGGTCTTTAAGCGAGGGTCTTCATAACAAGCACACCGTGGGAAAGGACATAAAATGTCGTCTGCCCGCCAGCAGAAAAATGTCGTCTGCCGTTTCAAATCAGAATTGGTCGCGCAGGACTCTGATCACGTGACTGGGGCCCATGAATATTTGAGAATCCCAGTTCAAGGTGCAGCAGCCTAATTACCCTGATTGACGATTCATGGGATTTATGGGGCATCGCGGCGGCAGGGTGCCCCCCCCCTCCCCCTTACACCCCCTCACATCCCCTCCCCCAACTCCGCGCTCTCCGACAGTGTCGTCTGCGTTTTCCCTCGTCGCCAGTGCTGCGTCTCTCCCCTCCCTGAGCGTCCCTCTCCCTTTTTTTGTTATGTTTCACTAACACATGATAGATCGTTCAGTGGAAACTTTAGCTACTGAAACGTGAAACTGTTCTCAACACTCTAAGACCATCAATTAATTGATTAATTAATATATTAATTTGCAAGGATAGTATAGGACATGAACTATTTAAGTTGATATCTCTATAAAGCTTTGGATGAAATTTTCTTTGTATTTAAAAAGGTACTTTTCTTTTATTAATATATAAATACAAAATTTAATAAAGCACAATATATATATACACAATGCAAAATAAATCCAAATATTAAAGACCTTTTTTTTTCATGGTGTTTTATGTGGTGTTTTATGTGGGGCTGCTATTTGCGGGTGTGTTAGTTAGGTAGTTAAAAAGCTATTGGCCAGACGGGATGGCCGAATGAGTTGAGCTTCTGTTTCCCGTGTTGGTAGATCGTGGGTTCTAACCCTGGTCGAGTTAATCCAATTACTTAAAAAATGTATACATGTCGCTTCCTACCCAGGCGCTCGGCATTATTAGGATATGGCAAGGACTGGTTGGCACAGTGTCAGGATAATGTTACTGAATGGGATATCAGCTCATGGTGCTGGTGTCCTGGTCTCCCAATGGGGCAGCACTATAAAGTGGCCATGAGTGCACAGTATCACAAGTCGGTACCCCTCCTGATATGACCTTACCTGTTGCCAGGATGTAAAACTCCAACAACCAACCATCTAGTACGCTAGTAAAACACACCCACCCACAGACGGTCCTTGGAGAACCACAAAGACCAGAACAGAGCGTTCGCTCGGACCCGGCGTTCCAGAATTGAAGTTGTCACTAGATGGCGCGGCGGAGCGGCGGCGGTGCCCCGAGGTCTCGCGCCGTCCACGCGAGAAGCGACGTGACGCCGAGGCTCAGCTGGCTGGACGCCCGCCTGTCACGTGGTGTTACGGCCGGCACGTCACCCTGACGTCACGTCGGACTGACGCGCCGTCGGATCAGAGCGTGGCCGCCCGACGAAAGGCCACCTGGTGGCGGGCAGAGGAAACCTGCGTCCAGCCGGCAGCATGCGGCTGGGAACCCCGGAGCAGGCGTGGTGGGGGGTGGGGGTGGGGGAGGGTGGGGGGCTGGGTGTGTGTGTAGATGTGTGTAATTGTGGGTGAATGTGGGTGTGGGTGGATGTGTGTGATTGTGTGGGTGAATGTGGGTGTGGGTGGGTGGCTGGATGTGTGTGCCTGTGAGGATGGGTTCGTGTGGATGTGGGTGAGGATGGGTATGTGGGTGTCGGTGTGTAGATGTGTGTGATTGTGGATGTGTGTTGATGTCGGTGAGTGTGGGTGTGAGTGTGTCTGTGTGGGTGTGGATGTGGGTGGGTGATTGTGGATGTGTGTTGATGTCGGTGAGTGTGGGTGTGAGTGTGTGGGTGTGGATGTGGGTGTGGATGTGTGTGATTGTGGCTGTGTGGATGTGGGTATGGGTGTATGTAGATGTGTGTGTGAATGTGTGTGTGGATGTGTTTGAGGGTGGGTATGTGTTTGGCTATATGTGTGGGTGAAGGTGTGTGTGTGGATGTGGGTGAGTGTATGTGGGGAGGGGGAGGGGGGGTCACTACGTGTACAGAAAGCATGCCACGGCGTTATAAAACCTCGAATTTTCGCCATCCATTAGACGCATTAATAATACAGGGATGAAAGATCTCCGCGATTTCGCGGATTTCCGGGATTCTTCCTGTAGGCCCCATCTGAAATCCCGCAGCACCATCAACGTATACTACTAATAAATGCTTCAAACAGCGCAGCACTATCAGCGTATACTACTAATACGTGCTTCAAATGGCGCAACACTATCACCGTATACCAATATATATGAAACCCGACTTCCAGGAATTGTCTGTGATTCCCTGACAATGCTAAACCTATGGGAGAATATCCGCACTATCCGCTTTTTTTTCCCTGGAGACCACTTTCATCCGTGAATTAATATAAATAGCTTCAGTGTAAATTTAAGTCATTGCTTTATAGTTGTTTTGTCGTTTTGCAAACAGAAACGCAGTTACTTAGACAGAAAGGGTTTAACAAATAAATTCATGTTTTACATTCGTACTTCCTCTTGTCCACCAGGGATGATTCATAGCCCCCCACTACACCCCCACACCCTCCCCCACCACTCACTTCCACCTCCACCTATCCCCCCACCTGCCACTATCACTCCCACCATCCCTCCCTCACCACTGGCCCCCAAATCATCCACCTCCCAAACTTCTCCCTCACCACTCACCCCCACCTCCCCCACTCCCCCCACCTCCGCTTTACTACTCCCCCCACCCCCTCACCCCCACCTCCCCATCACCACTCACCCCCCACCTCCCCCACTCCCCCCACCTCCGCTTTACTACTCCCCCCACCCCCTCACCCCCACCTCCCCATCACCACTCACCCCCACCTCCCCCACTTCTCCCCTACCACTCACCCCCACCTCCCCTTTGCCACTCACCCCCACCTCCCCCACTTCTCCCTTACCACCTCACCCCCACCTTCCTTTTACCACTCACCCTCACCTCCCCCACTTCCCCCCCACCTCCGCTTTACTACTCCCCCCCACCTTCCTCACCCCCCACTCCCCATCACCACTCACCCCAATCTCCCACACCACTACCTCACCACTCACCCCACCTCTCCTTCCTCACCACTCACCCCCACCACTTACTCATCACCCCCCCCCCCCCACACATGCCTCCCTCACCACCCACCCCCACACCCCCGTCACCCGCCCAGTGCCTTCAAGGCGACCCGTCATGTCCTAACCGCCATTAAGTACAAACTGGACACGTATTATCGCCCACTTCTGTATAATAACAATAAACAAATGTAATCACTTATTCTGCATTCACAGCTAAGTGATTGATTAGACCTTGGTAAATGTAATACCTGTTAGTGTTACATTTCCAAATGGTAGTTTTAATTTGTTTGGCTTTAGACGGAATAATGATGAAAATTCAAATTATTGGGATACATAGAAAACTACATCTCTATATGTTATTTGTATCAGTTGATTAAAGCTGCATAGTCCGATGAAAACATCAAAATTTAAAAACCAAAACAATTATCTATATGTGATTTTACATATCTAACTTAGATACTGGTGCACTTATCAAACATTTGGCACCACATAGAAGGCGATAATGTGGCAATTTAATAGAATATGTTACTACAGAAGTGTATGGTGTCAGTTTTGCCGTGTACCCCAAATTAATTTTGCAGGGTTGCACTTAAAATATCTTCAAAGTTAGTCATTTAAATTCAACAATACTTTGAACTAAAGTAGGCTAGATTATAATGATCAACCTAATATATTATGACGGAAACTGAAAACCATCGGACTATGCAACGTTAAGCGGGGGAATTTTCAGTCACAGACAATTGGTCTTCCTCATTCCACTGCTTCTTGCCTGATTCTGGTAATGTCGAACACCAGACAAGGTAGCGACAAGTATAATTTTTGGTTTGACTCGAATGGGATTCGAACCCCCGACCTTCCGCATGAGTATATGAGATATGTAGCATACCTTATGTACGAGATATATAATATCACATTACCATGTCCCCGTAAGCAGGTAAGCAGATGCAGTTCAAAACGTCCAGCTTCTTTGTGTGTGTCAGTTTGTATATATAATTTATATATGTGTCCTGGGGGGCACAACTCTTGGCCTCGAAGAGGGTTTGTGCAGAATAAAGTGATGGCCGGCAACGTGAGAGTAGCTCAGACGGACCCAGTGAGTGCCTCAGTGAGAGCCGGCACAGAGCACTGCCTTCAGTAGGGAGCAGCTCAAATGTAGCTCCATCACTCCCCGCACTCCCTCGCCCCGCCCCGCCTCTCCTCGCCCCCCCCCCCGTCCCTCGTCCCAGCCCTCCGTCCCAGTCCTCGTCCCCGACCCTGATCCACGTCTCCGCCCCCGCCCCTCCCCATACCAGTCCCCCCCCCACCCCCACCCCCCACCCTGCCCATGGCGCCTGGGGCACCTTGCCCTCTCCCCACTCCCTCCTCCCCCCTACCACTCCCTCCACCCCCTCCCTCCACCCCCTCTCCATCGCAACACACCCGCGACAGCCCTCTGTCGGTCTGGCCGACGATCAGCTGTCCAGAGCTGTCCAGTCCAGTACAGCCATTGTCTGCTCTCCGCCATCTTGACCCAGTTGTTCCTCCCCGGCCGCGGCGGGTTCGGCTGGACGGACGGCTGGACGGACGGACGGGCGGACGGGCGGACGGGCTAAGGGTAAGGGAAGCAATGGGGTAGATTTACCAGCAGCTCGCCAGCTATGTTAGCCACACACAAACCTGTTCGAGGATCTGTCAATCCAAACGGACAGGAAGAATCCGCAGCTGATCTAAAACCGCCAGAGCAGTCATCCGTGGCCACTGCTTTATTTATAGCCAGACTGACTCCATGCTGAACGGTTCCAAGCCTGAATAAAGTGCACAGTTTTGTTATCTCTGCCCAAAATGAGTCGGTGGCGGTTTTAGCACGCCGGGCCCGTGGGATCAAAGCGTCTTGGTAGAGGGCGCCCCTGTGGCCATCCGTCGTCTGGCTGAAAGCCTCTACTCCTTATCTGCACCCATACATCAGCGACGCGCCGAGCCTACACGCGCATGTGCGCATCCCCCCTCCCCTTCCAACCCCACCAAACACCCTATACCTCCTAACCAACCGTCGGTTCCAGCTGGCTTGTACCGCCCCCCCCCCCCAACCACACCTCACCTTTCCCCAACTGACCCCCCCCCCCATCTCCTCCCTCCCCCACCGCCACACACCTCCTCCTCACCCTCCCCACCCTCCTCCAAAAACCAACCAAGCCTTGGTGCCAACTGACCCCCCCCCCCCCCAATCTCCTCCCTCCCCCACCGCCACGCACCTCCTACTCACCCCTCCCCACGCTCCCCACCCATCCCCACCCTCCCCCAACAAACCAACCAAGCCTTGCTGCCAACTGACCCCCCCCCCCCCCAACCTCTCCTCCCTCCCCCACCGCCATACACCTCCTCCTCACCCCTCCCCACCCTCCCACCCCCTCCCCACCCTCCCCCAACAAACCAACCAAGCCTTGCTGCCAACTGATCCCCCCCCCCAACCTCTCCTCCCTCCCCCACCGCCATACACCTCCTCCTCACCCCTCCCCACCCTCCCCACCCCTCCCCACCCGGCCCCCAACAAACCAACCAAGCCTTGCTGCCAACTGACCCCCCCCCCCCCCCCCAACCTCCCTCCCTCCCCCCACCGCCACACACCTCCTCCTCACCCCTCCCCACCCTCCCCACCCCTCCCCACCCGGCCCCCAACAAACCAACCAAGCCTTGCTGCCAACTGACCCCCCCCCCCCCCCCCCAATCTCCTCCCTCCCCCACCGCCACACACCTCCTCCTCACCCCTCCCCCACCATCCCCACCCCTCCCCACCCTCCTCCAACAAACCAACCAAGCCTTGCTGCCAACTGACCCCCCCCCCCCCCCAACCTCTCCTCCCTCCCCCACCGCCACACACCTCCTCCTCACCCCTCCCCACCCTCCCCCACCCCTCCCCACTCTCACCACCCCTCCCCACCCTCCTCCAACAAACCAACCAAGCCTTGGTGCCAACTGACCCCCCCCAACCTCTCCTCCCTCCCCCACCGCCACACACATCCTCCTAACCCCTCCCACCCTCCCCACCCCTCCCCACCCTCCCCTCCCCTCCCCACCCTCCCCCAACAAACCAACCAAGCCTTGGTGCCAACTGACCCCCCCTCCAATCTCCTCCCTCCCCCACCGCCACACACCTCCTCCTCACCCCTCCCCACCCTCCCCCCAACAACCCAACCAAGCCTTGGTGCCAACTGACCTCCCATCCCCTCGCACCCTCAAACACATCCCAAGTCCGCCTCTCTCAAACCCATGTGCGTCGCCATGACAACGCTGACCCACCCCCCCTCTCCACTCCCAACCCCCACCTCCAACCCACACACACACACCAACCAAAACAGCGCATGCGCCGCGCACCCACTACGCACCTGGTCCGTCAGGAGGTGGCTGAGTGACAACTTGTCGGCCATATTGACGTGACGGTACAATGGCGGCCGCGTATCTCACGTGACCCCGGAGTGGCGCGCCCGGCTGTCACGTGATCGATTGGCATGGAAACCAATTCGAATTTCACGAGAGGTTGCGTCCGGTGTCCGGCGCTGCCCATTGTGCGGCCGCGGCCCGAATTTATTATTTCGGATTTGTGTCGATTTTTGTCGCGCCGACGCGGGACTCTGGAGCGAGGGTGCAAGCCGGGTAGACGTTTGATGTACGCATCACATCGGTTTACAACCCGCTACACCCTAAATCACAGCACACAGCCCCCCCCCCTCCCCCGCCAACACACACACAGACACACATACACATACCACCCCCCATACGTACACATGAACAAACATACACATACCACCCCCCCCACACACACACATACACACATATACACCCAACACATACCCCCCCGGAACACACATGTACACATACCACCCCCACACATACACACATACATACATACATACATACATACACACATACACATACCACCCCCACACACGCACATACACACATATACACCCAACACACACCCCCTGAAACACACATACACATACCACCCCCACACGTACACACATACAGACATACACATACCCCCCCCCCCCCCCACACACGCACATACACACATATACACCAACACTTACGCCCCCCCCCCCCACATACACACATATCCAAATCCACACACTCACCTCTGTCCGCGTTCGCTGTTCTTAGCCGCCATCTTGTGGAAAATTTGCATTTCCGGCTGGACGCCATGTTTAGATGAGCACCCAGAGCGCACATTCCGCGAGGTACGAGCGTGTATAGGGGGGGGGGAGGTGGGGGGGGGAGGTGGGGGGGAGGTGGGGGGGTGGAGGTGGAAGAGGAGGAGGAGCACGGAAGCATCACCAGGGGGCAGACTTCTCACGTGACCATTGACCGGAACCGGAAGTTGTCCACTTGCTAAATGGCATCAAGTTTAAACGTAAAACCCTGACGACCGTTACGCCCCCTGGTGGACCCCGGTGGAGGCTGGGGGTTATGGTGGTGGTGGTGTGGTGATGGTGGTGTGGTGGGGGTGGTGGTGTGGTGGTGGTATGTTAGGGATGGCGGTATGGTGGTGGCAGTATGGTGGTGGCGGTGTGGTGGTGGCAGTATGGTGGTGGCGGTATGGTGGTGGCAGTATGGTGGTGGAGGTATGGTGGTGGCAGTATGGTGGTGGCGGTATGATGGTGGTAGTAGTGGCACTAGTATGATGGTGGTGGGGGTAGTGGTATTAACATGGTGGCGGTGGTGTGGTTGTGTTGTTAGTGGTAATTGGTATGGTGCGGTAGTGTATCGACAGTGGTAGCGGTACTAGGTGTATGGTGGTGTTGTTAGTGGTGTTAGTGTGGTGGTGGTGGCGGTATGGTGGTATCGTATCAGTGGTATTGGTGTGGTAGTGGCGGTATGATGGTGGTGGTAGTGGCACTAGTGTGGTGGTGGCAGTGTGATGGTATTAGTGGTATTGGTATGGTAGTGGCGGTATGGTGGTGGCGGTATGGTGGTGGCAGTATGGTGGTGGAGGTATGGTGGTGGCAGTATGGTGGTGGTGGTATTGTGGTGGTGGCATTGTGGTGGTATGGTGGTGGTAGTAGTGGCACTAGTATGATGGTGGTCGGGGTAGTCGTATTAACATGGTGGCGGTGGTGTGGTGGTGTTGTTAGTGGTAATTGGTATGGTGCGGTGGTGTGTCGACAGTGGTAGCGGTACTAGTTGTATGGTGGTGTTGTTAGTGGTGCTACTGTGGTGGTGGCGGTATGGTGGTATACTATCAGTGGTATTGGTGTGGTGGTGGCGGTATGGTGGTGGTGGTAGTGATACTAGTGTGGTGATGGTGGTCTAAGTGGTGGTGGTGTTAGTGGTTGTGGTGGTGGTGGTATGGTGGTGGTAGTGGTACTAGGGTGGTGGTGGTGGTGTAAGTGGTGGTGGCGGTATGGTGGAGGTAGTGGTACTAGTGTAGTGGTGGTGTAAGTGGTGGTGGCGTTAGTGGTGGTGGCGGTATGCTGGTGGTAGTGGTACTAGTGTGGTGGTGGTAGTGGTACTAGTGTGGTGGTGGCGGTTTAAGTGGTGGTGGTGTAAGTGGTGGTGGTGTTAGTGGTGGTGGTATGGTGGTGGTGTTGCAAGTGGTGGTGGTGTTAGTGGTGGCGATATGGTGGTGGTGTAAGTGGTGGTGGTGTTAGTGGTGGCGGTGTTAGTGGTGGTGGTAGTGGTACTGGTGTGATGTTGGTGGTGTAAGTGGTGGTGGTGTAAGTGGTGGTGGAGTAAGTGGTGGTGGTGTAAGTGGTGGTGGTGTTAGTGGTGGTGGTATGGTGGTGGTGTAAGTGGTGGCGGTATGGTGGTGGTTGTGCAACTGGTGTGGTGTTGGTGGTGGTGTAAGTGGTGGCGGGTTGGTGGTGGTAGTGCAACTGGTGTGGTGTTGGTGGTGTAAGTGGTGGTGGTGTAAGTGGTGGCGGGTTGGTGGTGGTAGTGCAACTGGTGTGGTGTTGGTGGTGTAAGTGGTGGTGGTGTAAGTGGTGGTGGTGTAAGTGGTGGCGGGTTGGTGGTGGTAGTGCAACTGGTGTGGTGTTGGTGGTGTAAGTGGTGGTGGTGTAAGTGGTGGTGGTGTAAGTGGTGGCGGGTTGGTGGTGGTAGTGCAACTGGTGTGGTGTTGGTGGTGTAAGTGGTGGTGGTGTAAGTGGTGGCGGGTTGGTGGTGGTAGTGCAACTGGTGTGGTGTTGGTGGTGTAAGTGGTGGTGGTGTAAGTGGTGGCGGGTTGGTGGTGGTAGTGCAACTGGTGTGGTGTTGGTGGTGTAAGTGGTGGTGGTGTAAGTGGTGGTGGTGTAAGTGGTGGCGGTGTTAGTGCTGGTGGTATGGTGGTGGTAGTGGTACTGGTGTGGTGTTGGTGGTGTAAGTGGTGGTGGTGTAAGTGGTGGTGATGTAAGTGGTGGCGGTGTTAGTGCTGGTAGTATGGTGGTGGTAGTGGTACTGGTGTGGTGTTGGTGGTGTAAGTGGTGGTGGTGTAAGTGGTGGCGGTGTTAGTGCTGGTGGTATGGTGGTGGTAGTGGTACTGGTGTGGTGTTGGTGGTGTAAGTGGTGGTGGTGTAAGTGGTGGCGGTGTAAGTGGTGGCGGTGTTAGTGCTGGTGGTATGGTGGTGGTAGTGGTACTGGTGTGGTGTTGGTGGTGTAAGTGGTGGTGGTGTAAGTGGTGGTGGTGTAAGTGGTGGCGGTGTTAGTGCTGGTGGTATGGCTGTGGTAGTGGTACTGGTGTGGTGTTGGTGGTGTAAGTGGTGGTGGTGTAAGTGGTGGTGGTGTAAGTGGTGGCGGGTTGGTGGTGGTAGTGCAACTGGTGTGGTGTTGGTGGTGTAAGTGGTGGTGGTGTAAGTGGTGGTGGTGTAAGTGGTGGCGGGTTGGTGGTGGTAGTGCAACTGGTGTGGTGTTGGTGGTGTAAGTGGTGGTGGTGTAAGTGGTGGTGGTGTAAGTGGTGGTGGTGTAAGTGGTGGCGGTGTTAGTGCTGGTGGTATGGTGGTGGTAGTGGTACTGGTGTGGTGTTGGTGGTGTAAGTGGTGGTGGTGTAAGTGGTGGTGATGTAAGTGGTGGCGGTGTTAGTGCTGGTAGTATGGTGGTGGTAGTGGTACTGGTGTGGTGTTGGTGGTGTAAGTGGTGGTGGTGTAAGTGGTGGCGGTGTTAGTGCTGGTGGTATGGTGGTGGTAGTGGTACTGGTGTGGTGTTGGTGGTGTAAGTGGTGGTGGTGTAAGTGGTGGCGGTGTAAGTGGTGGCGGTGTTAGTGCTGGTGGTATGGTGGTGGTAGTGGTACTGGTGTGGTGTTGGTGGTGTAAGTGGTGGTGGTGTAAGTGGTGGTGGTGTAAGTGGTGGCGGTGTTAGTGCTGGTGGTATGGCTGTGGTAGTGGTACTGGTGTGGTGTTGGTGGTGTAAGTGGTGGTGGTGTAAGTGGTGGTGGTGTAAGTGGTGGCGGGTTGGTGGTGGTAGTGCAACTGGTGTGGTGTTGGTGGTGTAAGTGGTGGTGGTGTAAGTGGTGGTGGTGTAAGTGGTGGCGGGTTGGTGGTGGTAGTGCAACTGGTGTGGTGTTGGTGGTGTAAGTGGTGGTGGTGTAAGTGGTGGTGGTGTAAGTGGTGGCGGTGTTAGTGCTGGTGGTATGGTGGTGGTAGTGGTACTGGTGTGGTGTTGGTGGTGTAAGTGGTGGTGGTGTAAGTGGTGGCGGTGTTAGTGGTGGCAGCGTGCCGGAGGGTGATTGTTTTCACGATGTATGGCTGGCGGGTTGGGTGGAGGCCGCTGTACTGTGCTGGTTTATTTCGCATTGTGATCTACATACCTAAGCGCCCGAGCTATTCATTAGGTGGCCGCTTACCGGGCCCGCCGCTACCGGCCCACTGCGGCCCGGGCCCGGCCAGCTTATGTACTGCCGGGTCCATGTGTATGCAGCACGAGGCGGGGGTAGGAGGGCATGGGGTGGGGTGGGGTGGGGTGGGGGGCAGTTGTCACTGGTATATGACGGTGTATCAGGAGTCGGTGAACAAAAATGTGGCTGGAAAGCCACAAGGTTACATTGTATCTCGCTTAAGGTTAACTTTTCTACTGCACATACATTTGGATGCATTTGGATATATACAAGGGGTATAATAATATTATACGTATATAAAGTGTTGGAGTAAATTTGTAATAATAAATATATTCTCCGAGAGCATATATATATTTTGTAATATCTAATAATGTCCAATCGCTGGCCAGTGCCTGCCAGGCCGGGACTACTTGACAGTGTCGCCAGCGCCGGCTTCCGCCGCTTGGGCGCCATATTTCCCCAGTGTTGGCCTGGATTTTGAACTTTAACCGGTAAGACTCTATTGCTAGCCAAGACGAGCAATAAAGATTGTCCATCCCATATCGAGTATGCTTCTCTCCTTTGTTTGTTATGTAGGCAAATTTATATACGTATAGATGTAGTAATAATATAATGTAGTAATGTAATATTAAGCACGGACGGTGAATATGTATTTGTTTCAGTTATCGGAATATTATTATTGTATATATCGGTGTCGCCGGCCAACCCACTGGGGCCTACTTGGACGACCGACGCGCCACCTACCCGCACTGCGATAATTAATTGTGCGGATCATATGTATAACTATATATATATATATGTATTTATATATATATGTATCCAAATGGACGTATATATGCATATATCTGGATATGCATATAATTATAAATCCGAATGTATTTGTATATACATCCAAATGTATGTATATATCCAATTGATGGATTATATATACATACATTTGGATATTTGCATGCATTTGGATATATATATATACATTTATACATATACATAATTTATATATATACCCAAATGTATACATATATATACATACATGTATCTACACATACATGTATATAATATATACCCATGCATTTGTGTAATGTATAAAGGTTTAGGTTATGCGCATATAATTTAAAATGGAATACTACTACCTAGTGCCTAACTACATAAACCTCATATCCTGAATGTATGTACGATTCCGTACACCATATTCGATGCACAATATACAAAACAAAAATCGAAATAGCTGTGTGTCTATGAAAACCATTCCATATGTCTGAAAAGACATAGACATATATACATATACATATACCTATACATATACATATGCATATACATATACATATACATATACATATACATATACATATACGTGAGTGTGTGTATTGAGTGTGTGTGTGTATTGCTGTTCAGCGATGAAAACAAGCCACAATGCGACTTACTCGTGATGGACAGGGTAAATGAACCATCACAATTTTGTTTGTATTAAATACGTATGTGTATATGTATACGTATACGAAGTATGTGTATATGTATATGTATACGTATACATATGCATATGCATAGACGAATGCGTGTACGGTACATGGTACACGTAAAATTGAACCATGTTATCAATGTATCAATGTATCAATGTATCAATGTATCAATGTATCAATGTATCAATGTATATGTACCAACGGATCCACTTTAGTGCGCAAATCCGTGTATGTAGTATATGAAAGTAGGGTTAGAGACCAGTCTCTGTGTACTATCTGTGGGTCACTTGTACATCACACGTCACATATTGCCTATAATGTAGTTGTGAACTGTGACTGTATGCGATAGAAGGATCTGTCAGAGGTATCTGCTCATGCTTGTGGACTGATAGCTTGGTCCTAAGGGCTTCCCCACACACCAAGGCTGGTGTGGACGGTATACTATTGCATAACCATGTCAGCAAGATGCCTCCAGCAGGCTGACCTCACAGCTACGTACAGCATGCCCCGCGGCACTACAGATTAGCCGGACGGTGCTAGTGAAATATATCAATAAGCTGTGTCATGTGTTACTAACATGGAGCGCGCTTGATTTTGAAGAAGAAATGGAAGTGGCAGTAGCAGTAGTAGAAGTAGAAGAAGTAGCAGGAGTAGAAGTAGAAGAAGAGGTAGAAGAAGTAGTAGTAGAAGTAGTAGAAGAAGTAGTAGTAGTACAGAAGAAGTAGTAGTAGAAGTAGTAGAAGCATAGAAGAAGTAGTAGTAGAAGTAGTAGAAGTATAGAAGAAGCAGTAGTAGAAGTACTAGAAGTATAGCAGAAATAGTAGTAGAAGTAGTAGAAGTATAGAAGAAGTAGTAGTAGAGGTAATAGAAGTATAGAAGAAGTAGTAGTAGAAGTAGTAGAAGTATAGAAGAAGCAGCAGTAGAAGTACTAGAAGCATAGCAGAAATAGTAGTAGAAGTAGTAGAAGTATAGAAGAAGTAATAGTAGATGTAGTAGAAGTATAGAAGAAGTAATAGTAGATGTAGTAGAAGTATAGAAGAAGTAGTAGAAGTAGAAGAAATGGAAGACGTAGAACAGGAAGTAGAAGAAGTAGAAGAAGTAGAAGAAGAGATATCCAGGGGAAAACTGAAGGGGTAGGGGTAGTAGTAGAGGAAGGGGAGAGGAAGGGAACTATAGAGGGGGAGAGGGAGTAGAAGGGTGAGAGAAGGTGAAGGGGTTGGGCAGGGAAAGGGGAATGGAATGGGAGGGGGAGGAGAGGGGGGGGGGAACAGGACGGGTGGGGGAGGAGAGGGAATGTGGAACTACAATGGAAGGGGAAGAGGAAGAGGAAGAGGAAGGGTGAACCATATTATATGTAGCAGTAAGGAGAACCATTTCGACCATTCGCATGGCTTTTGGTTGTTGTTTTTTACGTCACACCGAATGTTTACAGGATGCTGCCACCCTCGTACATGGCGCTAGCTTTTTGTCAGTTTTGAATAATTCATGACAAGGTGACCTTAAATTGACTTTAAAAGTGGGGTTGCGTAGCGACGGTGCATTTGAGGCGGACCTCGGCAGTTATACATAACCACCACCAAACCCCCTCCCCCTACACCACATATATTATTCCGCGCCCGGGTACCAACGGCCTTTGCGATGACGTAACTCAGTCAGTCAGTTTGTCAGACGCAGCAGACGACACCGCGGAAAAGGGCGCGAACCCTTCGTCCAAAACTGGAAGCGCGTTGCATGCCGGGCGACGCCGTGTCGGCGTCCCTAGACGTCGGCCGGTGATTGTATTAGCCGGAACCGGACACTTTTCTAACTTCGTTGACCTCCCCCCCCCCCATCCACCCCCAACCCCCAACCCCAGCCCCCATCCCACCTACCACCCCGCCTCCTTTAGCGTCAACCGTCCTCTCCCCGGCCCTTCCCTCAACTCCCTCCCGGTATGTTTGCCGGTCCCTCCCCGGCCTCATGTCCAGGCCCCCTCCCGTCCTATCTCTGCATCCCCCTCTCGGCCCTCCTGTCCCATCCCAGTACTGTCCCGGGCCCCTCTCGACCCCTCCCCAGGCCTCTCCTTGACCCTCCTCTATTCCCCTCTCGGCCCCCACCCCTTCCTGACCTGTCCGCTGACCCCATCACCCCCCCCCTACCCCCAACTTCCCCCTCCCCCCGTCCTGCCCCCCGTCCTGCCCGCCCCCCTTCCCCTCCCCCACCCCTGTCCCCCCTTCCCCTTCCTCCACACACCCCCACCCTCGAGGTGACAATGAAAAAAGCATGGGCTTTAATTCGAGGTCTCCGTCCCGATAAGTCAACCAATAGCGACAGCCGAACCGAACCGGGCGGCCGGCCGGATCGGAAAGTGCCGAGGGGGGTCACCGGGAGGTGCCGAGCGGGTCACGGAGAGGCCCGAGGAGCGGCGGCGCGCTTTTAAAGCGGCCATGTCATGACGGATCGTAATAAACCTGTCACAAGTCGGCCCCAATCAGCCCTCCCCTACCGGACAGTGCGCCCGGGCAGGGGACGCCCCGCCCGAATACCGCGCCGTGCGCGCGCATCTGCCAGGGTCGATGATGATGGATGCCGACCAGCGTCCGACAAATGGCCGCGGATGTGTGGGTGGGTGGGTGGGGGGGTGAGTGTGTGTGGGTGTGCGTGGGTGTGAGTGGGTGTGAGTGGGTGTGAGTGGGTGTGAGTGGGTATGAGGGGGTGTGAGTGGGTGTGAGTGGGTGTGAGTGTGTGTGAGTGTGTGTGAGTGTGTGTGAGTGGGTGTGAGTGGGTGTGAGTGGGTGTGAGTGGGTGTGAGTGGGTGTGAGTGGGTGTGAGTGGGTGTGAGTGGGTGTGAGTGGGTGTGAGTTGGTGTGTGCGCGTGTGTGTGAGAGTGGGTGTGGGTGTGGGTGGATGTCAGAGTGTGTATGGGTGTTTGTGTGTGAGTATGGGGGTGAGCAGGTGTGTGTGTGAGTGAGTGGGTGTGGGGTGTGGTTGGGTGTGGGGATGTGAGTGGGTGTGAGTGGGTGTGAGTGGGTGTGGGTGTGAGCGTGTGGGTATGAGTGGGTGTGAGTGGTTGGGTGGTGGCAGGGGGACGGGGGGGGGGGGGGCAATGGCCTTACTTTCCTAACAAATGGTGACGTAAAACTCCCCGAATATCGCCCAGACCTGCTTTGAATTTTTTGCTTTGCAGACTGTTTTTGTCTGTTTTTATCTGTTCTAGTATGTTCTTGACCACCTCATATAGTTTACTAAATAAAGTCTATCAATTATTAATCAAACTTTTCCTTTTCTATGGGAATTTGTTTCCCTTGACCACAAAAATATGATTGTGAGCTTTCTAATTTAATTAGTGTCTATTGGCACATAATTGATTGTCTGTTTTTACATGTAAAAGCGATGGTTTGAACAAAAAACAAACATTTCTCGCCATGAATATGACCTATGCTGCCGACACGGCGTAAAGCAACCACCAATCAATCAATCAATCATCAGTATGTTCTTGTATGTTCTTGTATGTTCAGGTCGGTGAATGTCTGTCGTTGTCTGTCGTTGTTTGTTGTATATTTTTATCTGTTCTTGTCCGTAGTTGTTGGTGCTTGTCTGTTGTTGTTTGTTTTTGTGTGTTGTTGTCTGTTTGTATCTGTTCTTGTATGTTCGTGTATATGGTTGTCGGTGCTTGTCTGTTGTTTTGTTGTTGTTTGTTGTTGTTGTCTGTTGTTGTATGTTCTTGCCTGTGGTTGTCGGTGCTTGTCTGTTGTTTTGTTGTTGTTTGTAGTTGTTGTCTGTTGTTGTATGTTCTTGCCTGTTGTTGTCGATGCTTGTCTGTTGTTTTGTTGTTGTTTGTAGTTGTTGTCTGTTGTTGTATGTTCTTGCCTGTGGTTGTTGGTGCTTGTCTCTTGTTTTGTTGTTGTTTTTCGTTGTTTGTTGTTGTCTGTTGTTGTCTTTTGTTGTATGTTCTTGTCTGGTTGTCGGTGATTGTTTGTTGTTGTTTGTCATTGTTTGTGTTGTTATCTGTTGTTGGCTGTTCTTGTTGGTGATTGTCGGTGATTGTGTGTTGTTTTTTGTTGTTTTTGTTGGTTTTTGTTGTCTGTTGTTGTATGTTCTTGTCTGTGGTTGTCAGTGTTTGTCTGTTGCTTTGTTATCGTTTGTTGTTGTTTGTGTTGTTGTTTGTTGTTGTATGTTCTTGTCCATGATTGTTGGTGCTTGTCTGTTGCTTTGTTGTTGCTTTGTTGTTGTCTGTTGTGTATGTTCTTGTCTGTGATTGTCGGTGATTGTCTGTTGCTTCGTTGTTGTTTGTTGTTGTCTGTTGTGTATGTTCTTGTGTGTGGTCATCAGTGCTTGTCTCTTGTTTTGTTGTTGTTTGTCGTAGTTTATTGTTGTCTGTTGTTGTATGTTCTTGTCTGTGGTTGTCGGTGTGTGTCTGTTGTTTTGTTTTTATTGGGGTGATACTGATAGCGGGCCCGATCATGCGCGACCTGTGGGCCGCATAGGATGGTGACAAATGATTTGATCGCTATCACACCAATCTATACCCCTAGTGGTCATCGGGACAAGGTTTGTCAGCCCAAAACAATGGAGGCCGGCCACCACCGGACACCAGAGGGGGCTGCGCTAGTTGTCCTCTGATTACTTCCGGTCAAATGTAGCTTCTTCGATGTCTTACTTGTGCATTTATAGATATAATATAATATAGTAAAACTTCTACAATCGACCGCCTACACAGACCGACCACTCCCCGATATCGATTGCTTTATTTGGGTCCCATACAATCGCCCTTACAATACCATTGTAGTGAAATGAAAAACTCCTTCAGCCGACTACCTCCCTAAATGGACCATTGAAAGTCGGTCCCATGGCTGGTCGATTAAGACTAAGAGAAATTTGACTGTATATGTGATGCATAAGCATTGTTCGAGTATAAAGCCGCGGAAGGGAATTTATTATTATCCATATATTATCCATTTTTACCAATTACTACTCGCAATGTATTTGGTCCGTTCCTTCCATCCTGGGACCGGTGGCGCCACCACCGGCCCAAACCCTAACTAACTACGGGCGCGCACATTAGCATTCGCGCCCGAGAATTTTCTTGTATGTAACTATTTTTATTCATCAGACCATTTCATTCGTCGGTGCCACAGCATTGGTCTTGGAGCCATAAATGGTGCACGTTATTCACGTAAATCTTTTTTGTATTAATATTAAATGCTAGAAATTAAATGGTGGTGTGTAAAAATGGGGAGGGGTAGGATTATATATTTAGCATTTTATGCTTTTTGTTTGAGATGCTTTAGACTACTTTGCTTCAATGTTTGCTTTTCATACTCTAAGCTTTGATTTTAAATGACTGACTTCGGAGATATTTGAAGTGAAAACATGCTAAATTAATTTTTTGGTAAGCATTTAAAGATTCTTACACCATATACTTCACCAGAAATAGGTTCTATTAAATTGGCGGGGTGTATTCTGATTTAGACTCCGCCCCTCACCATGAGACGTTGCTTGTTCCCTCGCTGGCCAGGGGGGGGGGCGGGTCACGTGGATCAGTGACACCCAGGAGAGTGGGCTCGTGGAAATAAAACTTCTTTTTTTTCTTGAAGATTTATACTGCCTATCATGGATAAGTCTGAATAGACTTGTTTTCATCATTAGACAGTTTGTCGATAGAAAGCCTGAGCCTACACTTTTACCGACCCAAGGGATCTTTAACCTCCCACAACACATAGACATGGTATGAGAGCAACTGGCCTTTGATGACGCTGTAAGTTATGCACAGCGGTGGAAATCCAAATTGGCAGAGGTGGGAGCACGGGGAATCGAAGCACTGACCTTCAGATTAAGAGTCTGACCTAGAAAAAAGTCAGACACTCTAACCACTCCGCCACAGAGAACACCACAATGGTTCGAGGTCTGCACCCAGCATAGTTTTCACAAACAATTAGTCTTCCTCATTTCACTGCTCCGTACCCGCGAGTATAAATTTGCTAAGTCATTGCTTTGGCTCAGCCGGAGTGCGAACCTGGAGTTGAAACCGGTATCATTTGACATCGCTTTTGAGCTGTTTAAATGCAAAATACTCCCTCCTCGTTTCTGAGCACCTGATCTATGATGTATCCCCACCAATACCAAATATGGCTATTGAAAATAAGGGACACAACCCGCACATCGCCATCTTTAAAAATTCCCGCCTGCTCGAGACGTCGGATTCTAAATTGCAATCCTACACTCAAACTCCAGCCGGAATATGTACAAACACACAGACACCAAACGGGGCGAAGACAGACTTAAAGAAAAAAAAGGGAAAAAAACACAACTCAATACGGACAGACACTGCCACATTCAGAGGCGACCGCTATCCAGAATACACCGCGCGGAACAATTGTTAACAATAGCAAACCGGAAGTGCCATTAACGGTTGATCTAGGAGGGGATCGAGGCAAACTCTAAAGCTCTAAGACGCTTACATTCATTGAATGATCCCCCACCCAACTCTTATTGTATTTCATAAAAGTGACATTCTAACAAATCGAACGCCACCGATGCGAAGGGCGCCGCCCTACTAACGATTCTCCGACTGTTTCCCCCAAAAAATGTTAGTGATCCAACACCCCCTCCACCCCACCCCCACCCCAACTCCATCCCCATCTCATTCCTACACTCTGGAATTTATGCGGAGCACCTTGGTTGCAGATACTCTTCATTTTGAGGGATATGATCATTGTTGCCGCTGTTACTAATATTCTTACTATTATTATTTCGTGGAAATCTTTATTAGAGTGTTGTCGGTGGCGCCCTCCCTCCGCTGGCATCGCGTGTAAAAAGGCATCCGTTGTCTACGCAACGAGCCGCATTACTCATCTACACGAGCTCATCCCCGGATATGCCTACGCTGGCTTTATTTGGGCGATTCTTTGTTAGACTCAAACTAGCCAGCATAATGAATGTCTATTCTATTTTCACTGTGATGTGTGGAAATCCGACATAACCTTGTGTTATCGGCATAAAACCCTCTATTTCCCCCTACACCCACCTTACTCCCACCATACTCCCACCATACTCCCACCATACTCCCACCCGACTCACACCCTGCTCTCAGCCTACTCACACCCTACTCTCACCCTACTCCCACCCTACTCCCACCTTACTCCCACCTTACTCCCACCATAATCCCACCTTACTCCCACACTCACACCGTAGCTACCCACCCTACTCCCACCTTACTCCCACCATACTCCCACCCGACTCACACCCTGCTCTCAGCCTACTCACACCCTACTCTCACCCTACTCCCACCCTACTCCCACCTTACTCCCACCTTACTCCCACCATACTCCCACCCGACTCACACCCTGCTCTCAGCCTACACCCACCTTACTCCCACCTTACTCCCACCATACTCCCACCCGACTCACACCCTGCTCTCAGCCTACTCACACCCTACTCCCACCCTACTCACCACCCTAACTCCCCACCCTAACCCACCTACTCCCACCATACTCCCCACCCTCTACTCCCACCCTACTCCCACCCTACACCTCCCACCCTACTCCCACCCTACTCTCACCCTACCCCCACCCTACCCCCACCCTACCCCCACTCGTCTCCCACCCTACTCCCACCCTACTCCCACCCTACTCCCACCCTACTCCCACCCTACTCCCACCCTACTCCCACCCTACTCCCACCCTACTCCCACCCTACTCCCACCCTACTCCCACCATACTCCCACCCTACTCCCACCCTACCCCCACCCTACCCCCACCCTACCCCCACCCTATCTCCCACCCTACTCCCACCCTACTCCCACCCTACTCCCACCCTACTCCCGCCCTACTCCCGCCCTACTCCCAATCTACTCCCACCCTACTCCCACCCTACTCCTGCCCTACTCCCACTCTACTCCCGCCCTACTCCCGCCCTACTCCCACCATACTCCCACAATACCCCCACCCTACTCCACCCTACCCCCACCCCTACTCCCACCCTACTCCCACCCTACTCACACCCTACACCCACCCTACTCCACCCTACTCCCCTACCACCCTAACTCCACCCTACTCACACCCTACTCACACCCCTACTCCCCACACTACTCCCACCCTACTCCCACCCTACTCCAACTCTACTCCCACCCTACTCCCGCCCTACTCCCGCCCTACTCCCGCCCTACTCCCAATCTACTCCCACCCTACTCCTGCCCTACTCCCACTCTACTCCCGCCCTACTCCCGCCCTACTCCCACCATACTCCCACCCTACTCACACCATACTCCCACCTTACTCCCACCTTACTCCCACCCGACTCACACCCTACTCACAACCTACTCACACCCTACTCCTACCATACTCACACCTACTCCCACCTTACTCCCACCCTACTCCACCCTACTCCCACCATACTCCTACCTTACTCCCACCCTACTCACACCCTACTCCCACCTTACTCCCACCCTACTCCCACCTTACTCCCACCTTACTCCCACCCTACTCCTACCATACTCCCACCCTACTCCCACCTTACTCCCACCCTACTCCCACCCCTACTCCCACCTTACTCCCACCCTACTCCCACCTTACTCCCACCTTACTCCCACCCTACTCCACCATACTCCCACCCTACTCCCACCCTACTCACACCATACTCCCACCTTACTCCCAACAGACTCCCACCCTACTCACTACCCTACTCACACCTACTCCCACCCTGCTCCCACCCTGCTTCCACCCTACTCCCACCCTACTCCCACCCTACTCCCACCTTACTCCCACCTTACTCTCACCCGACTCACACCCTACTCACACCCTACTCCCACTCTACTCACACCCTACTCACACCCTACTCCCACCCAACTCCCACCCTACTCACACCATACTCACACCATACTCACACCATACTCACACCTTACTCCCACCATACTCACACCATACTCACACCATACTCCCATATACTACCCTCTCTACCCCATCTACCCTCTCTATTCCCTGTACCCCCTCTATTCCCTCTACCCACTCTACCCCTCTAGCCCTCTACCCCCTACCCTCTACCCTGTCTACCCCCTACCCTCTACCCTGTCTACCCCCTCCATCCCTCACTATCCCACATCCCTCTCTATCCCACTCCATTTCCCTCTACCCAGCTTTAGCCATTTGCCCCCTTTTGCCCCCTCCCACGCCCTCTTACCCCCATATACCCCTTCCCTCCTCTGTTCTCGTTTTCCCCTTTCTGCTCTCATCTATTCCCTAGCTCCACTTACACCTACTCTCTCTAACCCCGCTCTATTTCCACTTACCTCCCTCTACTCCCATCTAACCCTTCTACCTCTTTACCCCATCTATACCCTCTACCCCGAATACGCCCCTCTTCCCCCTTTCCCCTTCCTACACCCTCTGTACCCTCTCCACCCTCTCCACCCTCTCCACCCTCTACACCCTCTACACCCTCTCCACCCTCTCCACCCTCTCCACCCTCTCCAACCTCTCCACCTTCTCCACCCTCTCCACCTTCTCCACTCTCTCCGCCCTCTCCACCCTCTCCACCCTCTCCACCCTCTCCACCCTCTCCACCCTCTCCACTCTCTCCAGAGAGCGATAAAAAATATCCCAACTATGTATGTATATATCTGGGCTTGCTTGTCATTCCATTTTTGTGTGTGTTTCTGTGTTTTGGTCAAATCAATGACTTAACAATTGATACTTATTTCTTTCTAGCCTGGCGCTCGGCATTATTAGGATATGGCAAGAAGTGGTTGGCTCAGTGTCAGGATAATGTGACTGGGTGGGTTATTGGGTCATGGTGAGGGCGGCCTGATTTCCTAATGGGTCAGAACAGACGGGATGGCCGAATGAGTTAGAGCGTCCATCTCCCATGTTGGTAGACCATGGGATCATCGGTTCGAACCCTGGTCGAGTCAAACCAATGACTTAAAAATTGATACTTGTTGCTTCCTAGCCTGGAGCTCGGCATTAATAGGACAGGGCAAGGACTGGTTGGCTCAGTGTCAGGATAATGTGACTGAGTGGGATATCAGGTCATGGTGCTGGTGGCCTGGTCTTCCAGTGGAGCAACACTATAAAGTTGCCATGAGTGCGCACTGTCACAAGTCAGCACCCGTCCTGATATGACCTTAAATGTTGCTCGGACGTAAAACAACAACAAACAAACAACTATAAAGTCGCCATGAGTGCACACTATCAGAAGTCGGTACCCATCCTGATATGACCGGAGATGTTGCCAGGACGTAAAACTCCAACACCCAATCTGTGTTTTGGTGTGTGTGGGGGTGGGGTGGGGGTGGGGGGAAGGTGTGGGGGGAGGGGATGTGAGTTGCTCGCCGTGCTGGGTTTCTATTGTATGAGTAGAGTTGGGCCGAGCTTCTCGGAGGCTATAACTCAGAGGTGCTCGGCTAGCTTTTGTGTCATTACCACCAGGCGGCGCCACTTGGGCGCGGCGTGCTGACTGTCAGCTGACTTTCACAGCAACACAAGTCGGAAACACAACCATAGCAATCAGACTGATCCAGCGTTATACCCCCACCCCCCACTCACCCCCCTCCCCCCTCCCCCCTCCACCCACCCGTTGACTCCCAAACCCTCTTAACACCGAAAACAGCGCTGAAAACATCCACACCACCTAATTAATCACTCAGAATGTGATTTTTTTTGTGGGTTCGATTCGGGCATTTACCCAAATCGCACCGTCCTGATATGACCTTAGATGTTGCCAGGACGTCAAACTCCAACAACCAACCAACTAACCGAAATGGCAGCCGAGTAGTTGTGCGGGGATATTTCGGTGATTACTTATTCCAAATGCGCCTGCGCGCACCCCTTGTAGTTAGTTTCCCAACTCGCCGCCACCCCGTCCTTTGGCGCTGACACTCATACTTCCCATGCGCTAAGGGTGTGAAATATTTAGTACATCCTTTACGAATAAACAATTTTCCAGGTCTCCCCCCCCCCCCTCATCTCCCCCACTCCCCCCACTCCACCCACCCACTCTCCCACCCACCCACCCACCCTCCACCAGCGTCTACCCTTTCTTTCTATGGCTTGTTCCTGACGGTTTGCTCGCCGTCCATAGGGACTGTAGCGTAGTGTATTCCATCAAGACTCCCACTGCCAAGTCTCAATGCTAGCGCATAAATATGCAACAACTTTTACCATTGTCGGGTGTGCAGTTGGGCGTAATTAAAATGTTATTTATTCTTGACGTATTGCAAGTTATGCAAAAGGTCGGCTCCGAGATAGAGACGGCCAACAATGGACTGAGGAATAAGCAGTTGTATCGCGGTTCAATGGCGTGCGAGCGACTGGGGAAGGAAGCAGAAAGCCGGCCAATAAATAACTGGATTAACTTTCTTTGAAATGCTCATTAAAGACTGCTGATTTACATTGCTATTGGAACACATGTAGACAATGGGTGCTGGTATGTGTGTGTGTGTATATGTGGATATATTTATATTTACATATGGTGTTTATTCATATGTAGATATTTGTTTTATATATGAAGATATGTTTATATTTACATATAATTTGTATTCATATATATATATATATTTGTTTTATATATAATTATATATTTATACTTACGCATAATGTTTACTCATGTATGCATATTTATTTATTTTATAATATAGTGTGTATATTTAAGCATATATTTCTATTTACATATAATGTTAATCCTTTAAACATATATATACATATAATATACATATTTGTTTTAGATATAGGGATATATTTATACTTACACAATGTTGACTCATGTATATACATATTTATTTATATATAGTGTGTATATTTAGGGATATATTTATATTTACATATATAATGTTTATTCATTTATAATTATTTGTTTGATATAAAAGGATATATTGATATTTGCATATAATCTTTACTCATATATACATATTTGTTTTATATAAAAGGATATATTCATATTTACATTAATATTTATTCATATATATATTTATTTTATATATAGTGTGTATAAAAATAGGATATATTTATATTTGCATTTACATATGTGTATCCATATATACATATTGATTATACATATATATACATTATAGATACATATATACATACATTTATACATGCATACACACATATATGAAGTGGGCGTGCCTACTCGCCTAAGCCATTTGCGCGCGCGCAAATTGCGCGCGCGCAAATTGCTAACACTTGTGCACGCGAGGGTTCTCGGTGGTAAAGCGTTGCTTAGCGACTAGCTAAGCAACGATCAGGGGGTCGGGCGTTCGGGGCCAGACCCGGCGGACGTGTTTCTACACGCTCCGTCGTTTTCCACCGATATTTAGGCTTTTTAGGGTCAAAATTCTAAACTAAATTATAGAAACAACACGGGAGGGAACGGGAGACCTTTGTTACTATTTATGTTGGTATCCTTGTTAGTCTTTGGTTAAGATTAAATCGTGAGCTCTTGTAAAGGTGAATCAGGACGTTCCTTGCATTCTTTCCTATCCTCCAGTCTTATTGTAGATTAACCGCTATGGAACCTTGATATTCCATTGCTTTCTCTGAACTGAGAGGCCTTAGGCCTAAGTCGGCCTTCTGCAAGTAATACGCCCCTCTGCGGGAATCTAATAACTGATGTATTTACAGAATTAACGTAGTGTTGCTTTTAGGCTAGAACCACGACACATAAGGTAAATTAAACAGTAGAGACAGCGGCAGCAACTCGTGCTGGACTGCGCATATTTGGATTCATTTAGTAACATTCATAATATCTCTAACGACGAAGGGGGCAGCCAGTAGTTGAAATAACCTAATATAAATACACTTTAGGCCGATAAATGCGCACGGTGGCAAATCTAGTATTTAGACGATACTCTGGCTGGCGCCTATCGTACGGGACGGACACCGACGACGGACTACGCGCAGGCGGGCGGTAAGGCTACGACGGCGGCGGCGGGCCCAAGGAAATTCACATGGAAACAATTAATTATATTAACACGTTAGGCTCGCCTTAAGCGGGGGTGGAATAGCCCGACGGTTAAATATATATACATATATATACGTATATATACATATATATACACATATATACAAAGAGGAGAGCATTGGCTATTTTTCACAGAGGGTGATCCTTTAAACAAAATAACCTTTCTTAAATCTTTTGCATTTCAAATAAATTTTCCAATCATCGTTTGATTTATTCTGGGTACGGCGCTATGAAAGAGGCCATTTATTGTGTTGCCTATTGCCTAGCCTCTGAGTGTCAGATTAATGAGTTACCCAGGATGAATAGGACCATATTAAACGCGTGAACGACACCACGTGTCTAGTGTTATGAGTAATCTGCAAGTTTACTGTCCACAGTATTGCAAATGTTCTCACATCCACCTCTATCAGTCTATGACAACTGGTGTTATATAAACAATCGGCTCTATGAGTTTCAATATGTCCACATTCATATTACTGAAGCCATCCAATGTGAAATGCCTTAATTTATGCAACAGTGGTGTTTAGGCTGAATGCAAATTGGTGTCATTGTTCCAGCATGTTCTATTCCACGAATCTCTATTCTCTGTCTGTGTGTCTACTTAAGTTGTTGGCGTTAAATATCTGGTCGTCTGGTTTTATCCTGTATTCTCAAACATGAATATTCATTATATGTTAATAAATTATTCAAATCGTCGAAGAAGTATTAATTAAATGTTACTCGGAACTACTACTACTCAGCGTTGTACTACTCATAGCTATGGGGGTATTCAGTGTAATGGTTCTGGATAGATCTGCCCATGCTCTACTGGGTTAAACCTAAAATAGCTTGATCTGTGTGACGCCAAGCAAGGAAGGGATATGTGTAATTTGATATTTGGATATGGTTGACACTGGGGGCGTGGCGGGTGGGGGTGAGATCTTGGGGGAGGGGTTGGGGTGGGGTGGGGGTGAGGTGTAACTGTGGGTCCACTGAGCGCAAGTGGAGCAGAAACTCAACTCTGCTCAACTTATATATGTCAGCATCATCATGCTGTCAGTCGCGATGTGACAAAGACTGCTTTCATTACTTGACTGCTGCTCTACATTTAGCTCTCTGCTGTGAGAGTTGCGTCCATGAGTCGGTCTTAATGTCTCTCAGCTTCAGGTGTCTCTTGATGGTATCCTTGAACCGGAGATGAGGGCGCCCTCTCTTTCTGTAACCAGAAGACAGCTGAGAGTAGAGGATCTGCTTTGATAGCCTGTCTGATGGCATCCTCATGAGGTGTCCAGTCCACCGGAGATTCTTTTTGGTCAGAAGATCTTCCATAGAGGGCAGCCCCGTCCATTCAAGTATTTCCTTATTTGTCACTTTGTCCTTCCAGGTTCGCCTCATGATTGAACGCAGATGTCGCATCATGAAGGCATGCAGCTTTTTCACCTGTCGTCTGTACACTGTCCAGGCCTCGGCTCCGTATAGTAGGGTGGATAGCACGATTGCACGGTAGATCTTGCCTTTGACCCGCATGGATACATGGTGGTTGTTCCAGAGTCTCCCTATAATTGTACACAATTATATGCAGTGAAACCCCGATTTTTACATGCCCCGATTTCATGTGAATTTGGACATAACACGATGTGTCATTGGACTCGGAATTAATTGATCCAAAGGTAATTCAGGAACCTCAATCTCAAATTAGTGTGACCTTACTTTTTTTGTAATGATATTTTAAGGATCCCAACGATCGCATTATAACACGCTTTCACTGTAGATATACTTGTATTTATATATAAATACAGTGAAACCCTGTATTCCTACCCCTTCCACCACTTCTTTCCTTATTTCACACCTCACACTTGGGACAGCACTATAAAGTCGCCAGGAGTGCGCACTGTCAGAAGTCGGTACCCGTCCTGATATGACCGTAGATGTTGCTAGGACGTAAAACAACAACAAACAAACAAACAAACACTTCGGTTGGCCGGGGATCATTACTTCAGTCACACTGTATACGGGTTCTTTTCCCCACCCAACCATGCTGGAATAGACATCTTGTGAGAAAGAAAGAGAGAGACCAAAAAAAGAGGAAGAGAGAAAAAAAAAAGGCGCACCACAGACCTAATCCAATTCCATCAGGCTAGGTGCTAAAGAAAGCTAAGTTAATTCATTCGGCGCTTCTCCCTTGATTAGGCGTGTCCATGCTGAACGAACTGAATACATGTGCATGCATATGTAGTCGTCGCCTCGTAGGTGTGTGTGTGTGTTGATGCGCGTTTGTGCGCCACCAGAGGGCGCCACCAACGCGCCAGGCTCACCTGCTGAAGGCAGGCATATGAAGAGCAGAGTAGGAAGAAAGCTTCAAGATTGTGCATGTTTTGGCTAAGGCATTGAAATTGGCAGCCATGCATATTGTTGCTAATAAGTCTCCCGGCTCCACACACGTGTGGAATATATGCCGCATTATATATGCCACATTATATATGCCGCATCATATATGCCGCATTATATATGTCACATTATATATGCCTCATTATATATTCTGCATTATATAGTTGCATTATATATGCCACATATATGTTGCATTATATATGTCACATTATATATGCTGTATTATATATGCTGCATTATATATGCCGCATTATATATGTTGCATTATATATGCCACATTATATATGTCATGTTATATATGCCACATTATATATGCCGCATTATATACACCACATTATATATGTTGCATTATATATGTTGCATTACGTATGTCGCATTATGCCGATGGCATAGTGGGGACATAGAGAAATCACAGATCTCTCAGCACTGTGTGGAGAAAGTTTGCCAGTTGTTACAATGGCAGATCTCTCAGCACTATGTGGGAAAGGTTTGCTGGTTGTTAGATATATATATATATATATATACATATATATATATATATATATACACATGCACATAAGTAAGCGTTATATGTATTTATATAAATGCATCTATATACTTTCATACATTTTTATATTCATGAATTCAGAAATTCATTCATTTATGAATTCATCTATTCAGTATAATCACAAAGTCAGACATTTATGCATTTTTACTTTTTATTTTAAACATTTGTTCATATATATGTGTGTATATATGTATATACGTACCCAGACAGCTGGGGGTGGGGGTAATGCGTTAGTATGCATCACATATACATATACATGCATATATATCTAAATATATATACACATATATATACATATATATATTTATATTTTTCCGTGCTCTTACCCCAAAATGAACAAACTTCCCAAGCTGACGCTATCGAGCTTTGCCGTCTTATTAATACAACTGACGATCTATTTGCTATCAAATAAATTACGCTCCCTCATGCATTTGTAATTGCGTCGACGTCACCGTGCCAGGCCGGATCACAATCACCAGATTACAATGCAGATTTAACTGTGCCGGCCGTGTAAACATACGAGCGCCACACTGCACGGGCGTCTACATCGCCGAGTTGCCTGACAACAAACAGCACTGCGGACCTCTTTAATCTCTTAGTTCTAGTACACCGCCACCACCGGCTTCCTCCGCTAGGTGGCGATATTCGCCGACTCACTCCTCCTGTCACTTCTGCGCACGCGTCATGTATTCACGTGACAAAGCAATCTCTGGCGGGCCATACGTACTCGCATAATTGTACACACTTGGCCGCCTGCCAATTTAATTGCTCTAGTGATGTCAAAACAATAGCTGCGCCCGCTAAAGCAACTAGCCGGATGTGCGAAGCGCGCATGCGCGAACATGACGCCGCTAACGACGACCGGTAGTTTCCATCTTAATCTGAGTTTCTGTAATTTCTCTGAAATAAGGATATTAAGTTGACGACGATGACGAAGATAGTAATGGGGATACTGGTGATGATGATGATGATGATGATGACAGCAATGCAAATGGTGGTGATGATATTCATCAAGCTATTATTGTTTCATGATAATCACTGTAGTGTAGTTCGATTTTGATGTGAACATTATGATGGTGATGGTGATAGTGGTGGTGATGACGATGATGATGATGATGATGATGATGACGACGATGATGGTTGGTGGTAATGGTGGTGATGATGACAATGATATTTTTGATGATGGTGCTGATGGTTGTGGTGATGATGGTGATGCTGGGGATGATGGCAATAACGATGGCGATGATATTGACAATTCTGAGAATGACAGTGATTATGATTTTGATGACATGATTATTTTAATAATGCCGATGATGAAAAAGATGACGACGATGTTGGTATGGTTCTTGATGGCGGACAATGTTGAAATGAATAAACTAGGTCAAACGATGGGTGGGCATATATTGAGTGACAATAATAATAACTGTGGAAAGATAACAAGTGGATTTGACCCGTTCAACTTCGTAACAATGTCCACAAGGTGTGCCTATAGATGTACAATATTGAAATTCCACTGTTCTATAAATTACAAGGGGCATCTAAATTATAAGGTTTTTTATGGCTTTATTTTTAAGAGGTTATTTTTGTCATGCGATCCCTACGGAGAGATGCGGGGAAAGTGCGCAGATCTCTCAGTGGATCTACTTTCAGTCTGTGCTAACTGTAACCCGGGTTGTCGTGATTCCGTAGAGACCTACCGTTGCAACAACTATAATTTATAAACGAATTGTCGTCTGCTCTGAACGGAACTATAAGTAATCCATGCAATGGTTATATTCTCCCACTGAAACTGTCTTAATCTTTCTTCTTCTCAGCAAAGTGACCAAGTCTGCATTACAATTAGACCAGTGTGGATATGGAGGGGCGTGTTAGCCAGGATAAGAAAACGGGGTCCACACATTGTACAGCACGGCCGGCACATTGAAGGAGTGTGTGACAGGATTCACTGTCGTTCCGGTTGGATACTTCGCAGAATTCCACCTTTTCTCCACCTTATCACAGCCATCCTCCCCGTCTGTCTACCACGCCCTCTCCATCTTCCCATCTCCCCATCTCCCATCCCCGTCCTCCTCTCAACTCATTCCTCATCTCCCTTCCCCACACCCCTACCTCCCCATTTCACCTCTTCCCCTCCCCCTCCCCCTTCTCCTTTCCCCTTCCCCCTTCTCCCTTCCACGTCTTCCTTACCCCTTCCCCCTTCCACTCCCCCTTCCTGCTTCCCCCTTCCCCTTCCCATTACCCCTTTCCTTCCCCTTCCCCCCTTCCCCTTCCCCTTCCCCTTTCCCCTTTCTCCCTTCCTCTTCTTCCTTCCCCCTTCCCCTTTCCACTCCCCCTTCCCCTTCCCATTACCCCTTACCTTCCCCCTTCCCCCCTTCCCCTTCCCCCTTCCACCCCCCTTCCGTCTTTCCCCTTCCCCCTCCAATTCCCACTCCCCCCTCCTCCCCCCCTTACCCCTTCCCCCTTCCACCCACCCCTTCCGTCTTTCCCCTCCCCCCTCCAATTCCCACTCCCCCCCTTCCCCCCTTCCCCCTTCCACCCCCCCTTCCGTCTTTCCCCTCCCCCCTCCAATTCCCCATTCCCCCCATTCCCACTCCCCCTTCCACCCCCCCTTCCTCATTCCCCCCTCCAATTCCCCCTCCCCATTTCCTCTTCCCCTTCCACCTTCTCCCTCCCCATCCCCCACCCCACCCCCACCTCACCCCAAGTGCGCATGCGCCCACATTGCACCTCATCACACCCTGCGTCACCATCCGCGTTGACAGCGCCACAGAAACGGTGCAGTAGTCCCGGACCTCGGCGTCCCACCGTCTCCTCCCCATTCCCCACAATAAAAAACACCAGCCCGCCCTCCTTCATACACTCCCATCACCCTTTCACAATCAGAACCCTCCCACGGTCTGCCGCCACGTTGTTATAGCCGTGGTTAAAACGGCCGCATCATTCCCGCCGACAGAATAATGACTGCGAGACGTGTTCAAGATATGTCGAACGTGGGCCTTCCGGTGAACGGCTGTCAGCAGCTATTGCGCATGCGCCAGTCACCGTGTCACAGCGTGTCCACGTCTGTGACAGGCACCCCCTTAATCTGAAAACGGAGAACCCCGTGTAAGCCGACGCTTGTCAAGCTGCGCGCGTCTCGTGTGGGACAGGTGTCAAAGCGCGTTTGTTTCGCCGTGACAGCATCACTTGTTATTAAGGTGTACTTCCTGCGCGCCGCCGCGTTGTGCGAACAAACTGACAGCCCTGAACTAAGGGAAAAGCAAGGGAAACAAATAAGAAAAAACAACAACAAATACCACCCCCAAATGTCAGCAATAAGCTAATGTTCATGGGTAACATTCCCATGTTTGAAATATATCTTGAGCATGTCTCGCAGTGATTATTCTGTCGGTGGGAATGATGCGGCTGTTTTAACCATGGATATGACAACCTGATGGCAATCCATGGGAGGGTGTTGGTTTTCACGGGTAATATTTACCCCCTTTATTTAGTTTTGCCATCCACGATAATGGGAGAATTCTGTGTAGGCTGCCAAGTCAGAAGTGCCTCCCAAACCCTATATATATATATATATATATATATATATATATATATATATATATATAATTTACTTCATTGTGTGTGTAAATCAGTCGGGTTAATGTTAGTATGACGGCCGGGTGGACGGGTGGCAAGATCAGATAAGGCACACGACCACATTAGCGTGGTGGGGGTTTGGATTCAGCGTGTCCGAGTCGGAGAGTGCCATCCCCTATACTACTTAGTAGCTGTTGTGGAATTTAAACTTTAGACCCTTCTTCCACCTCCACCTAGATCGTGGGGTCGTAGGTTCGAACCCTGGTCGAGTCAAACCAATGACTTAAAAACGTATAGTTGTCGCTTCCTAGCCTGGCGCTTGGCATTACTAGGATAGGACAAGGATTTGTTGGCTGAGTGTCAGGATAATGTGACTGAGTGGGATATCAGGTCATGGTGCTGGTGGCCTGGTCTTCCAGTGGGGCAGCACTATAAAGTCGCCATGAGTGCGCACTGTCACAAGTCGGTACCGTCCTGATATGACCTTAGATGTTGCTAGGATGTAAAATAACAACAAACACACAAATCACCTCCACGACGAACCTACACCCAACTCTTATTCCCGCCAACCAAATCTTGTCCCCTCCTCTCCATACCTCTTCCCTCCTCTCTTCCTCGCTCTTTCCTTACCCACCCCCTCCCCCTCTATCCCCCGCTCTCCCTCTCCCTCGTTCTCCCCCCCCCCCTCTTTACCCCCTCCCTCTTCCCCGCTACCCCTCCCTCCCTCTCCCCCTCTCCATCACTCTCCCTCGTTCTCCCCGTCCTACCCCTCTTCTTTGATCTCTCCCTCCATCCCTGCTCTTTCCCCCTTCTCTCCATCACTCCATCCTTCACTCCTTCACTCCATCACTCCCTCTCTACCTTACTATCTGCCGTCTTCATCCCCCCCCCCTTTCCTCGTTTATCCCGCCAGGCGCCTCAGTAGCCACCCAAGTCGGTAGCATCACGAGTAGATGGACGGTGTACCATTTAATATCGAATCGTAATAACAATGTTTGGAGCCCCATTTTACCCCCCCCCCCTACCCCTCCACCATAATCAACATCGACACCAGAAAAAAAATCCATAACCCCCAAGTCCACACAGACGCAAAGATCACCCATCACTCTAAACACAATTCACAAAGGCTATATAGATTGGTGAGAGTTTTGCGATTAACATTCAGAGTAACTGTTGAATTTGTTCTATATAGGCACACACGACTAAACTGACGCTCATCTAGTTTCTATTGATTTCTAGAAAATTCGATACGCCCCACTCCCCCCCTTGTTTTAAAATCACTTTTGTTATCCAGGTGGGGAAAAAATGGTGCGTTTGGAATAGATTTCCAGAAGTGTGTGAGCGATAGAATTCGCAATAGCCACGGTATGTCCGTTGGTTTTTGATTCAAACCATTATTATGTGGCAGGTGATAGGTGGCAGGTGGCAGGTGGTGGCTCTGTAAGAGGATTTAATCAATTACAAAGCAGCGTGTGTCAGTGTGTTACGCGTACGTAGTGTCAGTGTGCTATGCTTAAATGCTGCTCTTGTGGCAGTGCTATAATTTCACACTTATTTCATTGTAACTGCACTTAGCCAAACAAGAAGCAGGTGACTGATAACACGCACTTACGCCATCTTGATTCGAAAATGAGGCTAGTTGCACAACTGATCCTAGTTGAGTGCGAGCAATGCCATGGTTTACTGGTGTGTGCCTAGACACAAAAGTTATCCAGGTAGTGAAAGCTTTATTCGAATAATTGTCCATGTATTTCCAAACAGGGATACATACTAAGAAAGACTTGTTACATGGATGGTGAAGATTAGATATGATTTCTGCGCTTCCAATGGCGTATTGGGCACTTAGAGAAATCACAGGTCTCTCAGTACTGCGTGGGGAAAGTTTGCCAGTTGTTACAATTGCAGATCTCTAAGCAATATTTGGGGAAAGTTTGATGGTTGTTACAATCGCAGATCTCTCAGTACTGTGTGGGGAAAGTTTGCTAGTTGTTGCAAGCGCAGATCTCCCAGCACTATGTGGGGAACACTTCTGATTGATACAAGGCAGATCACCACTGTATATATAGGCCTATATATACACACAGAAAGATTGATTGATTGATTGGTTGTTGCTTTATGCCGTGTCGGCAGCACAGGCCATATTCACGGCGAGAAATGTTTGTTTTTTGTTCAAACCATCGCTTTTACATGTAAAAGCAGACAATTAACTATGTGCCAATAGACACTCATTAAATTAGAAAGCTCACAATCATATATTTGTGGTCAAGGGAAACACATTCCCATAGAAAAAGAAAAGTTTTATTAATAATTGATAGAATCTATTTAGTAAACTAGATGAGGTGGTACAGTCCAGCTGCCCTCAAAAAGGCTAAAAATGTTTTCCTGTTTTACCTTAGTAAAAAGGTCATGCATACTGTCTGCAGTGTAGAACTGTTGGCACAGGGCCAAAAATTCAACGCAACTTAGTCAAATGTGTTTGAGTGTCAGCGGCGACTGACACCCAATACATTCAGGGGGAGGTTCCCCCTTGAGCAGAAAAGCACACAGAAAAGAGGAATTAATGTAGATTTGCTGCACTACGATCGACACTGGAGCACTCTCTGTTTAAGGTGCATTCTCGTCATGGGAGTAGTGTATGTGTCCCCGTCCTGATATGACCTTAGATGTTGCTAGGACGTAAAACAACAACAAACAAACAAGTGTATGTGTGTGTTTGAGTTTTGCATCCTGGCAACATCTAAGGTCATATCAGGACAGGTACCGACTTGTGACATTGCGCACCCATGGCAAATTTACACTTCTGCCCCACTGGAAGAACAAGCGCCGGCACATGACCCAATTTCCCACTCAGTCACATTATCGTGACACTGAGCTACGCAGTTCATGCCCTATCCTAGTAGCGACAAGTATAAATTATGTAAGTCATGGGTTTGACTTGACCGGGAATCGAACTCCTGACCTTCTGCACAGGAAGCCTGCACTCTACCGGTTCAGCCATCGCTTCCGGTCATGTTGTGGGAAGATGTCATATTATTAGGCGCACCTTAGACTGACGATGCTGCACAAACTATCAGTGACGTCACAGCGCCCCCGGCCACGTCATACACGCCCGGCGGCGACGTACGTCACGCGACAACTACGTCAGGCGCTTCCTTATCTACCGGAAACGTTACTCGGCCGCCATTTCCAGCCACCCTCTTTCGGGAGACCGGCGAACGATAATGGACACGTGATCCATGACGTCAGAGCGCCCGACGCGTCACCTGCGTCCCCGCTGTCAGAGGGCGTCAGCGTCGCCGCGCCACCTACCGTCAGCGACCGTCAACCCACATCACGTGACACGACGTCCTGGGCTCAGCCAACCGGAAGACGCCGGGGCCGGGGACGCCGGGCGGGACGCTGAGTGTGGGACGCCGCCGTCAGTGGCGCAGTGTGTGGGTTTCCGGTTTACTAACGATGTTGTCGTCTGAATGCCGCGCGAATCGTCAAATAAGAAAATTACCACGAAGAAAAAGAAAATGGATAACATTTTACTTAACAAGTCACAGTGTCCTCTCTGCATCTCTCTCTTTCTCTCTTTCGCTCTCTGACTCTCGGTCTCACTGCACACTTACTTTGTTGAATGAACATAAATTGACGCAGCAGACGACTTTTGTACGCTGCGAAAGCATACGACGCATGCGTGTAGGTAAGGCCCACCAAGAGCATCCGTCGGAAGAGTGCAAGGTGTAGCGCAGAGGAGCACTTTGGAAAAACAGGAACAGAGTGCTAGTAATGGCAACCACAAACTGGCACCAGACGCGGTGGCTTAATTTCCCAGCCGAGTCAAAACAATGACTCTTTAAGATTGATACATGTCGCTACCTAGCCTGACACTCGGCGTTAATAGGATATGATGAGGACTGGTTAGCACAGTATTAGGATAACATGACTGAGTGGGATACCAGGTCATGGCGCTGGTAACCTGGTCACCCAGTGGGGCAGCACTTTAAAGTCGCCATAAGTGTGCACTGTCACAAGTCGCTAATCGTCCTAATATGACCTTAGCTGTTGCGAGGGCCTAAACCAACAACAAACAAAGTACAAACTGATATCGGGGAGAGGTTGAGTTGAATTGGTGATGGGTGAGGATGGGTGAGGGTGGGTGAGGGTGAGTGAGGGTGGGTGAGGATGGGTGAGGGTGGGTGAGGATGAGGTGGGATGGGGTGGGATGAGAGAGGGTGGGTATTGGGTGGGTGGAGTTGGTAGGATTGGGAATGTAGGAGTAGACTCGGCTGCTTCGAAGGCGTGATATTCAATAAGGGTAACGTCGGGGTGACTGGGGATGCTTTTAATTGAGATGTATTCGATTTGTACGAGGCTGGCCGCGGTTCCGTGGTTAGCTTTAATTCCCGCCCTTTTGACAGCGCCCAATTATGAGATCTGATTTAGACTAATTGAGTGCTACAGTTATAGAGAGGCTCCCTTGTGAGGGCTCTCGTCTGCCGCTTCATTCACTAGCATTTCCTCGGCATTGATTCCCTTCAAGCATTGAAAATCTAGATCTCATAATTCACTATCAAATGGCGATTTATATCATCTAGCTGGGTGTCCGCCTTCCATGCTCCCCTCTCTCTGTCTCTGTCTCTGTATCTGTCTCTGTCTCTGTATCTCTATCTGTATATCTCTCTGTCTCTCTCTCTCTGTCTCTCTCTCCCTCTCTCTCCCTCGCTCTCTCAAATTCAAGTATATATATATATATATGGAGATATACGCCCATATTTGAATTACATATACATACTTATGTAACAAATTCAAGTATGTATGTATGTACAAACTTCTGAGCATATGGAGTGTGAAGCCCCCGAACAGGCGGAGCATTCTGGGACCCCCCCCCACACCCCGGGAGAGGGGGGGGGGGATACACCACAGACCTTATTACACGCGATAAGGGGTTTATCACTATCCATATATACATACTTGAATTATATATATATATATATATATATATATATATATATTTATTTATTTATTTATATATACTTGAATATATATGTTTTACGAATAAAATATTATGCGAGTATAAGTTTAAAATCCGGCTATAAGTCACCACGACCAGCGGGGCCCGCAAATATATGGTGCGGATGTTCTTGGTTATAATCTAATGCCCGCAAATCCTTCCACTGTGAGGGTTACCATAGCGGGTTATAGAGAAATCCTCCAGTGCGACTGACACTTGTCAATAACCAATTGAGGTCAGGCGCCGTCTTAAAGCCGCATAGTCCAGTGGAAACATAACAATTTTGAAACCAAAACACTCATCTAGATTTGATCCTGGATATTCAACTTAGATACTGATGCACTTATTATACCCCTGTCACACTACAACGTAATGAGCCAACGTGAGCCTAACGTGGTGATATTTCATCATTACGTTGATGTACGTTGGATTACGTTATGATGACGTCATAATGACGTTAGAGTGACGTCGAGCTACGTCACATTACGTTGTGTTACGTCGAGATACGTCAAGGTTTTGGACATGTTCAAAAGTTTCGACGTAGGTCGAACGTAAGGGTTTACGTTCGCCGTACTTTCTGTTCACGTTCAGCGAACGTCAATGACGTTAAACGGACGTTATTCCAACGCTCCTCACTACGTTCAACTACGTTCCACTATGTTGACCCCCATTAAACCAAGTGCAAATGCCCATGGGGCGTAATGGGAACGTCAGGACAACATCAGGAGAACGTCAGGAGAACGTCAGGAGAACGTGCATTCAATGTACGTTCAACATCTCATGACGTAGCTAACGTCACGTAACGTTCTTCTGACGATGGAATAACGTTCATAACGTTCCGTCAGCGTCATTACGTTCACCTCTCTCGTCGAACGACGGTATCACTACGCTTTAACCGACGTTACTCTCGTCCACTACGCTGCATCCACGTTCAACTTCTGCCCAAATTTGCATACTACGCCGAGAAGTTCAACGTTCTTCACGTTCTCCCTACGTTGACGTCGTTACGTCGTAGTGTGACAGCCCCTTAAGCATTTGTTGCACAGAAGGGAATACTGTGTCAATGTAATAGAACTTGTTGCTGCTGAAGCCTATGGGATCAGAGTTTTGACAAACACGCCAACATTACTTTCGCTTGTTTGTACTTCATATATCTCCGAATTTAGTCATTCTAAAGCAAAGTTATCATAAACTAAAATATGACAGATTATAACAACCAACCTAATATACTTATCTCAGAAAATGACTGAAACTCAAAACCATCGGACCATGCAACTGTAAAATGTGACCCTTCTCGCTGCCTAGCCTGGCATCTAACGTTACTAGGATAGAGAAAGGATAGGGCAAGGATAGGGCAAGGATTGGGGAAACCAACAGTCTGTGATTTAAATTAGATCTATGTTTAGCGTGACGTGACTTTGTAATGATCAAATACACTTGTTCCCAAAGACTTTCAGTTCGACTTCAGGTAGCGTTCCACAATACACACACACTCAGCCTACGAATGGTGGGCCACAGGAGTTTAATTATGAGTTTGCTGCAGTAATTCTTACATATTCAATAGAATAAATCTCGACAGAATGAATCATTGAATGAGACAAAGAAAAGGGGGCATCTCTAAGGAATGCTAACTACCAATTAATATATATATGCTTGCCAGCCACGAGGGAGATTTAAAAATTCTCTATTATAATTTAATGTGATTTTATATCGGATAGCTCTAGGGACTGTTCTGGAAATAAACCAACATAGCATTGTCTCTGGAAAGTAGTGTATTCTCATTAAATGGATGATAATCAATTATTGAATTGATCTGGTTAAATAAGGCCCAGTCGTTGGTCAGAATGGTCTATCGGTAAATGCCAAATGAGATGTATGTTGCAAATTATAATATCTTTCTTAATGTAGACTTTTGTCTCATTTGAGTTTGATATGGCAATTTTCAACTAATTTCTTTGCTAGTTTATGATGTTTGTGGGTGTTATTTCTTTCGGGGGGGGGAAGTCAACTATTTATATTTATTAATTCTGGTGAAAAGTCTTCGCATGTATAATTTAAAGCTGTACAGTCCCATGAAAGCATGAGCTTTTCAGATCCAAAATATTTATTTAGATTTGATCGTTTTAACCATTTGTTGCTGAATAGAAGGCATACTAATTAAATTTAATAGAATCTGTTACACCTGACATTTATTGTGTCAGAATGGTGACGGGCTTGCACACCTTTGTTTCCTACTTCAAATATCTCCAGAATTAGCCAGCTAAAAATTGGAGTTACTTTAAATTGAAGTAAAGTAGATCAACTTAATGTATTTATCTCAGAAAATGACACAAAACCACCGAACTATGCAAGTTTAAAAAGAAGAATTTCTTAATTCTATTGCATTTTTTTCCAGTAACAGTGAAACTGGCATTTGATCTGAATAACATTGGAGTTGATATCAGTCCCTGCATCCTTTCGAAAAATTACAGTGTGTAGAAAAACTAAAACAAAAAGATGGTTGGTTGTTGGAGTTTTACGTCCTGGCAATATCTAAGGTAATATCAGGACGGGTGCTGACTTATAACAGTGCGCACTCAGAGCGACTTTGTGGTGCTGCCCGACTGGGAGACCAGGCTACCAGGCTACCAACACGTGACCTGATATCCCACTCAGTCACATTATCCTGGCACTGAGCTAACCAGTCCTTGCCATATCATATTAATACCGAGTTACCAAACCAGGAAGCGACAAGTATCAATTCTAAAGTCATTGGTTTGACTCAACCGGGAAGCGAACTCATGACATTCTGCATGCCAGGCCCGCGCTCTACCGATTAGGCCACCGCGCCCGGTGGAGAAAAAGAAGGAGAAACCATGTGTAAGAAATCAGATCAAGCCTCCTTCCTAACCACCCTCATAATCAGCTGAGCTTGAGAGATAGCGTGCAATGCAGACAGCACAGCGATTGCTGGCAATTTTCGGGAGCTTTACTTACTTAAATTATTTAAACCCCAAACCTGAAATTCTAAATGCAATTCCACAAAACTGAAAAGAACCGGTCCCCTTTCCCATTATGGATGCTGCTGCAAAAGGAGAGTATTATTATGACAATTACAACTTGTAATCACTACCTTATGTCAACATTCCCACACAGCCTTCAAATACCCTCTCGTTGTTGGCATTCCCATAATGCTTTGCGTTAACTGGGTCTGGTCCCAACTGTCTCCGGCTGTTTTGACGATTGTCACATTTCTTTGCTGTTGCAAATACCAGCGACTGAATTTTGCTTTGTTTGTTCTTTGTTAGCAATATCTAAGGTCATGTCAGGATGGGCACCGACATGCGACAGTGCGCGCTCCTAGTGAACTTTATAGTGCTTCCCCACTGGGAGACCAAGCCACCAGCACCATGACCCAATATCCCACTCAGTCACATCATCCTGATACTGAGCCAACCAGTCCTTGTCCTATCCTAGTCATGCTGAGCGCTATTAATACCCCTGTCACACTACGACGTAATGAGCGAACCTGAGCCTAACATGGTGATTTTTCGTCATTACGTTGATGTACGTTGGATTACGTTATGATGACGTCATAATGACGTTAGACTGATGTCGAGCTACGTCACATTACGTTGTGTTACGTCGATTTATGTCGAGGTTTTGGACATGTTCAAAAATTTTGACATAGCTCGAACGTAAGGGTTTACGTTCGCCATACGTTCTGTTCACGTTCAGCGAACGTCAATGACGTTAAACGGACGTTAGGCAAACGTTCCTCACTACGTTCCACTACGTTCCACTCGTTGACCCACATTAAAGCCAGTGGAAACGTCCATGCGGTGTAATGGGAAAGTCAGGAGAACGTCAGGAGAACGTCAGGAGAACGTACGTTCAGCGTTTCGCCAACGTTTAATGACGTAAGTAACGTAAGGTAATGTAAAGCAACATAGTTCTGGCGATGGAATAACGTTCATAACGTTCCGGGAGCGTCATTACGTTGACCTCTCTCGTTGAATGACGGTATCACTACCCTTTACCGACGTTACGCTCTCATCCACTACGCTGCATCCACGTTCAACTTGTGCCCAAATTTGCATACTACGCCGAGAAGTTCAACGTTCTTCACGTTCTCCCTACGTTGACGTCATTACGTCGTAGTGTGACAGGGCCATAAGTCACCATGAGTGCGCACTGTCACAAGTCAGTACCCATCCTGATATGACCTTAGATGTTGCCAGGACGTAAAACTCCAATAACCAACTAACTTTGACTCGGCCGAGTTTTCATGACTCCCGATTTCCCGCACAGGAAGCCTGCGCTCTACCCATTGAACCACCGCGTCCCGGTAAAGTGAAACTACTTTAACCTGGCTTCACTTGATTCGTTGTCGATAAACTCGATTCTCTGCGTGGAAGTACAGAGCCTATACAGAACACTACACAGCGATCATTAAAGATTACTTTGATGGTGCCGATTAACGGCAATTGCTTCTGATTACTGCTATATGAAAAAAGGTCCGCGCGTCAGAATAATAATGTCTGAGAGCGGACGCCGGCGCCCCTCCATATTCTTTTTCTTTATATAATACAAAACAACAACAA
Organism: Branchipolynoe longqiensis; assembly: GCA_030323885.1. Classification (NCBI taxonomy): domain Eukaryota; kingdom Metazoa; phylum Annelida; class Polychaeta; order Phyllodocida; family Polynoidae; genus Branchipolynoe; species Branchipolynoe longqiensis. The sequence continues at coordinate 189,725 of JASIRB010000781.1, read as the reverse complement.
CAAAAATTCTGCAAAAAAACCGCCAACAAAACCAACCCCTCCCCGCGCCCCCCCCCCCCAACAAAAACACTCCCTTAGCAGCGGACTACTTTTTGTTGGTTCTATCTGGGTTTCTTGGAGCGGAGGGTTACATTGTGTGATACGGTCTGAAGGCAAAGCGCAGCGAGATTGCTACTTTCAGCCAATGGAATCCCTCGAGACATCTCGGCTTTGACAAGCAGTAGCATTGCAAACAACGTTATAGATATTTTCATCACGTTGCAGTATGTTCGAATGAGGCCAGGCCCCCCCCCCCCCCCCACCCCGATCGACTGACGTGGCTGGAGGGGGGGGGGGGCTTCTTTTGTTTCCCCCCGGTTTGAATTGAACATTAATGAATCGGAAACAGTCAACGCAATTATCGAGTAACTTCTACCGTCTAAAGCAAATTAGGAAATCATGTCAATGCTTATTTAAACCAAGTCATCCCCCTCCCTGTCGACATCAATGGCATTCGTAAAGTAATTATGAAATCAGCGCTGCCGTAGAGGGCTGTCACTTCTACGCCGTGTCATTTCGTTGAGCGTATTATGAGGTTTATTGTCCTTAATTCTCCCCTGCATAAATGTTTCATAGAAATTTTAATTGGTTATTTTGCATTTTAACGAGTCTCGGTAGGCTGCGGGGTAAGTTTTCTGGCGATGCGCGAAGGATTGCGCAGACGCGGAAGAAATTAAGGAACGCTGGCTTTAATTCGCGCGTCTCGCCTCGCGCCGAGATCTCGGCGCGAGATTTGACAGCGCGAGAGGCCGTCTTACTTAGTTTACAATACCATCACGTGGTGGTAATGCATCTTGTTTACACCCGATCACATCCGCGCGTGGGGTAATTATTTAAAATGTCTGTCTCTGACACATGCAAGCTGACAGTATAACTCAGCGCTGCGTGGTGAGCTGTCTGATTAATTTGCCTGGCTTGCCGCCACGTTGGCCGCCATGTTTGCATATTGTAGCAGCATCACAAAATGTGACACTGTCGCAGAAAGTAGGTCTTTGGTACAAAGATATTGTTTGTCACTGGACGCGCTGGCCGAATCGGTAGAGCGCGGCCTCGCGTGCGGGAGATCGGGAGTTCGGTTCCCGGTCGAGTCAAAGCAATGACTTATCAAATTGATACTTGTCGTTTCCTAGCCTGGTGCTCAGCATTAAAAGGATAGGGCAAGGACTGGTTCGCTCAGTGTCAGGACATTGTGGCTGAGTGGGATATCGGGTCATGGTGCTGGTGGCCTGGTCTTCCAGTGGGGCAGCACTATAAAGTCGCCATGAGTACACACTGTCACAAGTCAGTACCCGTCATGATATGACCCTAGATGTCGCCAGGACGTAAAACTCCAACAACCAACCTCTTATTTGCGCATTGTGGACACTACGGAGTGACCTTGATAACATTAAAGTTGCCTAATCAGATGAAGGCATAGCATTTTCGCAACCAAAACCCTTACTCAGATATGATCCTATATCCAACTTGTTACTTTATATTTATATATATATATATATATATATATATATATATATCTGTGTAAGAATCATACGAGTATAATAGCCCGGAATTCCCCCACCCCAGCTCCTCGGCTCCCCCCTCAGTCATCGGGTCCTGGAGCCTGGGCTAGTCATCTACTGCTCCAGCCTACTCAACCTCAGCTCCGACAGTAGCACCAGCTGCCGCTCCTCTCTGTATATATATATATATATATATATATATATATATATGTGTGTATATATATCCAACTGATAGACTGGTGTTCCCATTAAGTATTTATTTGTTGCTGCGTCTAAGCAATATTAAATCAATTTACAGAAGGAATCCCAGGTTTTCAACATCGGCTTGATCAAATTGGATTCCGTCATAGGGCTACATGGCTTTATAATTAGCTCTATCGTAAAGTAGAAATCACTAATGTATATGCTTTGCATATTGTTAGTGTAGTAGTCTGCACTGATCCCTCAAGAAAGGAGTCACATAGACAGGTATAGGATTGGATGTTAGATAAGGTGATGACATCAGGGAGCCTAGGTGTTGTTGTGAATGGTTATCACACTAGCCTGGAATGCTAGAGATGTGGGTTCGAATCCTGAATATGTCCTATTATCATCATCCCCACGACATATATATATATATACATATATATATATATATTATCCAAAGGGAGTACCTTCCGCATGCAACAAATTGTAAATTTAGAAATACACAGATGAATTATTTAAATATTGATATCGGGAATATTCTCTTATTTCTCCAGGTCTGCCACACGCTGAGGTTGACACCTCTCCAGCGCCATTTTGGTCCGGCGCCATTTTGGTCCATGAGCAGACGACAACGGAAACGGCGTTCGGGCAACCTTCCCTTGCAGCGTGGGAAAAGTGCAGCTTCCTGCGTGTCAGTCGGACACATGGAGCGAGTAAGTACCTTCACTAATAACAAAATTGTTTATTTTCCATAAGCATATTCAGCGCTCTACGGAGCCACCCAACCAGCCACGGTGCGACCCAACCAGCCACGGTTGAACTCGTTTGAGCTCGTTTAAACTTGTTTCCGGTACAAAGGCTAGGGCACCAGGTTGGAAACTGAGCGATAATAGATGAAAACTCCTATGCCTCTACATGAGCAAATAAATGCCAGGGGACCAGGCTAGACCTCCACAGAGCTAGCAGTGTAGTAAAATATTATTTGACTATGTTGTTGTTGTTTGTTCAGACATTATCACATATTTATGTATCTTTTGCACAGATTAAATTGTTTGAAGTATATTTGAAATTTATCTACATTGATTTTTGTTTAAATCACACAATATCACTACTTAATGAATGGGAAACTCATCCTGCAAGGGTATGCTCGATATTACCCAGTGGGAACTCGTTTTTCATCCTTTCGTCGCTGTGGACCCTTCTCTTATTTTCAGCAAGAAAAAAAAAGACGCATATAAAAACAACCTGCCCCGAATATAACTCGGAGGTGGTTGTGTCAGGAACTTTTGTTTTATCGTCTGAAACTCTTTAATGTTGCACAGTCCGATGAAAACATCAAACTTTAAAAATCAAAACAATGATCTAAATCTAATTCTACATATCTAATTTAGATACTGGTGCACTTATTAAGCATTTGTCACCACACAGAGTGGAATGCTGAGGCAATTGAATAGAATCTATTACTGCAGAAGCCTATGGTGTCAGAGATTTGGCGTGCTTGCATGGTTACACTTCAAATATCTCAAAAGTTAGCGATTTAAAATAAAACCTACTTCAAACTAAAGTAAGTTAAAATTTGTTAGCGATCAACCTAATATATTTAAGAAAATGACAGAAACTCCGAATCATCGGACTATGCAACTTTAATTAAATGGTTTGAATAGAAAGGAGGTATATTATATTTTGATGAACTTGGTTATTGGCATGTGGTTGTCTTGTCGCGTTATATAACAAATGATTGTATCCAGAACCTTTTTCTTTCTTAACAAAAAACCCAACAGTGTTTATTTGTTCTAATCAGTTATTGCCCAATATTGAAAACCCGCTTTTCCCAAATGTCTCTGACCTGTCCTCAACTGTTCGTGGGTGACAAACCCGGATGATGCGAATATATTAACTAAGAGAGAGAGAGAGAGAGCGAGCGAGAGAGAGAGAGGCGAGAGAGAGCGAGAGAGAGAGAGCGAGAGAGAGAGAGAATCGTGTGCACTGGACGGAAGATGGGTGCGTGGGGAGTTTGTAGATGGACTAAATAAAGCTAAGATTCCATATACACGGTATGCGGCATGCGAATGTGGTATATGCGGAATAGATATATGCCAACCCCCCAATAGCCGATGTTTACTTTTTGTGCTAGGATATGGTTAAACAAACAAAAAACACCAAAAAAGTTACCCATGACATTTTTGGGTGTTTTTCCTCCAAATTTGTGAAGGAAGATCAAAGTTACTATTGTTTTCTATGGCAAATGCAGCAGTATTCGCATTCGCATTCGCACTGATCGGTCCATGGGTCGATCCATTTGCCGCATTCGCATTCGTATTCACATTTGGATGTATGAAAGAACCACTATTCATTTAGATGCTTTTTGATTCTTTGCTGCATTCGCATTCCCATTTGCATGCCGCATAGCGCGTATAAGGAATCTTAGCTTAAGGAATGACTGAGCATGCGCTAGAACTACCAGCATGCATCACATTCACAATCAGCGCGTTGTGGGGGGACATTTATAGGCGAATCATACAATCCTCCGTCTTTGTTGATATGGTGTCCTATGGGGGAGGGGGTGGGGGATTATAATTCAATTAAAGCCCATCGCTAGTGTAGTAGTCAGCGCTGACCTCTCAGCCAAGGAGCCACATAGACAGGCAGGCTTGGATAGGGTGAATATAGGGTGGACAGGGTGATTGCATCAGGGAGCCTAGGTAGTGTAATAGTTAGCACACCAGCCCCGGAATGGCAAGAGGTGTGGGTTCGAATCCTGCCCTAGGCGCAATACACCAGACAAGCAGGACACTGATTATTTACCACCGACATTCTTCTTCCTTTTTTTCCCACGTATCAAACCTTGCAGCATTATTCCTGAACTGACATACCTGGGTCATGGCGTAATATCCCACTCACTCACATTATCCTGACCACTCAATTCACTGTTACCTTCTCCTCGTGATGTCCGACAAATCAGCGATAAATTGGAACCTAATTTGAACAAATCTTGGAATATGAATCGGCCCGCAGTTGTATCGACGACCTGTCACATGGGAAGCAGGCACTCTACCGACTAGACGTTCCCGTCCGGTCTCTAATGAAGGACAAGTTCCTCTTAGTCCGCCCTAACATAATGGATCCTGCCCGTAGTCCCTACCACAACCCACTCCACCTACACAGTAATCCTTCGCCTGTTTGGTCCATGGGGCCTGCTCTCTTTACAATTCGCCGAGGATTTCCACCAAAAAAACTGCAGCGGACGTGCTATATCCTTCTATATGGGTATATAGCACGGAATAGATAGTGTATGCCCATTCCGAATTAACGTCATTATAACCCATTGCGGCTGGTACTCACCTGACATACCCCCCCTCCCACATCCCCATCCCCACTCTCACCTCAAGAGGTGAATTCCTTAATATTTGATGTTGACGAATTCAGAGGTTTCGAATGGTGATGAAGTTAAAGTTGCATAGCCCGATGGTTTTGAGTTTCAGAAATTTTCTGAGATAAATACATTAGGTTGATCGTTATAATGTACCTTACTTTAGCTTGAAGTAACTTTTATTTTAAGTGGCTAACTTTTGAGATATTTGAAGTGCAACCATGCAAGATTATTTCTGGCAAGCTTGCCAAAACTCTGACACCATAGCACTCTGCAGTAATATGATCTATTCAATTGCCTCACTATTCCCTTCTGTGTGGTGACAAATGCTTAATAAGTACATCACTATCTAAGCTAGATATGTAGAATCAAATTTAGATCATTGTTTTGGTTTTGAAAATTTGATGATTTCATCGGACTATGCAGCTTTAATATCCCGCACCGGTCTAGATCGCAGACAAGCTTTAGTATGTCTCCTTAGTCAAACAGTGTTACCAAGGTGACACCATTTTAAGCTCTCTCGCCATGCCCTGTGTTGACTGAATGTCGTCTGCTGTCGAGGAAGTTCCATCTTTTTAAATTCATAATATTTGTTTCCTGGACGCATGTTTGCTTTTCACTCAAAGAGTATTCCGTTACTGTTGACAGACAGTGAGTGAATTGCAGACATATGGTGTCTGAATGCCATTTTGTGCAGAACAGGGGACCAGGGTAATTCACTGTCTGGCCTTGACATTGTGAAAGTGTTAAGAACTGACATCTACCCCCCCCCCCCCCACCACCACCACACACACACAGACACCCCCCCCCCCCACCACCACCACCACCACACACACAGACACACCACCACCACCAACCTGCCTCTCCAACATCCGGTTGATATAGCGTGAAGTAGTGCGCGCGATCCCCTTCCATGCTAATTGTCATGTTTCCTTGGCAACACGCCGGTGTCGTCTGCCTACAAATCACGCCACAGTCTATTCATTTCAATCGTGGCTGACGCGCCGCCACGCCCAGGCCTCGATTGCACATAGTGGGATGGAGATGGATTCAGTCAAATGGAATTTGATAAAGATTGATCAACGGGAAAGAAACATTATAAAGACGGATGAATACTCGGTCGCCAAAGCGGAGAGGAAGGTGATGTTGTGCAGCTGAGCTTCTTCTTTTGTCTTTAAACAAATATTTATTTTATTTTATTTTGTTGTTGTTTTGTTTGGTGCCGTTAAAGATGGCGACGTTTGCAGTTAGCGTTCACCGAATTCTCCTATTTCGACAATGGGCTGGCTTTACCAGCGCTGTCAAATTACGCAATTAAAACATGTAGTTGGTTGTAAAATGTTGGTGAGGTTTGACGACAGACTCGCGCAGGTTATAAAAAAGACAAGTTGGCTGTGTGTGTGTGGAGGGGGGGGGGGGGGGGTGAGGGGAGGAGTGAGGAGGACGGGGGGGGGGGGGGGGCATATTAGTCGTTGGACAGTGACGTGACAAATTAGCGTTTCGAAAATACCTCCATTCACAATTTATCCCCGGAAACAAAGATGCGCGCGTCTCGGATGACTCTCTCGGGTTCTCGCGCTCCGCTTACGAGAGTTGGGTGACACCTACCAGTGGAGACGTCTGTCATGTATAAATGAGACAGTCGCATGACACCGGGGCTAACGTGTATCACGCCTCCTGTCTCGCCTCCTGTCTTCGAGAGCTAGCTCGCTAGCTCCCTCAAAATGTCGTCTGCCTGATGCCAGCACACCCCCTCCCATACCCCCACCCTCCCAACCCACCCCCCACATCGTCCCAGGAAATCTCGCTCCTCTTTTCCACCGAAAATGATTGAAAATGGGAGTTTGGCGAACAAACCACAAACAAACAAAATTGAAGCAATTTTAATGACAGGCGTGTTTTATAAGGAAGACAATTCGGGTATAAAATATAGTAATTTGAGCTGAGTTGATGGAAGTTAATTGTCTAATGTTGGCGGGAAATCGAAAAAAGAATTCCGTATTTTGTTTTCATGGACATGGACATGGTTGTATTAATTTTAGCATATACGCGAAATTGCCCAATTTATTTTCGTTGCGGTCGCATTTCTTTTTCATAGCGATTATAATTTACCGTCGATCCCTTAGGGGTATTAGTCACGGCCAATTCTAACGATAATAAGTCGCGGATAGTCAATGTCGTCTGCTTACATATAGATAACAAGAATGAATGGAGTTTTGCACTCGATCATTTGTCATTTGGAATCTAATTCAATATTTGGCGGAAAATGGTCGCTGAATTATTACTGCACCAAATGAACGGCTGGTCAATAGGAGGAGGAGGCGGGACCAGTCGACAGCAGACGACAAGTCACGGAAAGCGCGGGAAACCGTTAACGCACCGTGTCACCGGGCGACATGATTATTACATAATAAATATGGCACCCCTCTTCTCCCTAGTGGGGCCTATTTTACAAAGAACCACCCCTATTTCTCAGCCAAAGCAAAAATAACCCCCAGCCCGATGACGTCAGCAAATAACAACAAAAAGCACGTGCTGTCTTCAGCATCGCCAATAGTTACACATGTCCCACCACCCATTGCCATGTCCAAAAGAGTTCCATTGGATTTCCCTCGTGACGTCACACACTTGCTCTAGGCTGGTCAGGCGTGCAATGGTTGCCTACAGTTAGTAACACAGCCTCTCCGTGTTGACAGCCGAGTGTCCGATGAATAATACGATCCGCTTCAAAACGCTAACCCGGCGCGCGCCTTTGATAGCGAACTGACATGATTCTCTCCCTTGTCGTCTGCTTCCACCAATGTCGTCTGCGCTGCCAAATGACGATGTCAGGCGACGTTTGGCGGGAACGCCGTGACGAGCGGAGATGACATCAAAGAAGACTCGGCGCTAAGACTAAGAGTTGTCACTTGTACACAGCGTTCATATTTGGAGACATACATTTAATGGTGGTTGCACTTGATTGACTGCGCAAACTTCCGGGTAGAACCCTCCCAACAGTTGACCATAAAGTGTGTGTATGTATATATATACATATATATATATATATAAATATATATAGGAAGTGGGCGAGACTACTTGTCCTGTGACAATTGTGGGCTTGGGCCGATTAGCTCGCATTCTGAAATGCGGGCTACTTGCCAAAACAGACCCGTATTTGCCACCATTTGCGGGGCGCCGGGTTCCCTGCTGTAACGCATTGCTAGGAGACGTCAATTGTGACTTTCCTAGCAATGCTGGAAGGTCGAGCACTCGGGCTCCGACCCATCGGACGTGTTTATGCACGGCAGTCTCTCTCCTGCCTTTGAAAAGACAACAACTACACTACAAGCTCTCCCCAAACAGTCTACTCGCTACCTGTTTGCTTCCTGGAGACCGTTTCGTCTTTCCTGTCGTCCGCGACCCGGACGACCGTTCCTGCGAGTTGATTTTCTGGTCGATTGGACAACATCAGGATCGATCTGCACAGCTTGGATTCACATGGATGACGGTATCGTGCCTTAAATTAGATTCGACGGTCGGTTATTAACGACCGTCGATCACCATATAAGTGCGTCGACTGTATTCATACACAGGGGAGGGGACATTAATATTGAGAGCAAGCATTGACTTCATAGATTTTCCGCGTATATGGGTCGATATCAAATCGACAGAAAGACAGTGTTGAACTCCTTATAATCTAGCTACAGCTATCAAGCTATCCATATATTGCAGATAGTGTGTCGATAATATCGACTTGGATATAAGTTATAGATCGTACATACACTTAAGACACGATCGACTCAGAACTTTAATTCACGTTGGTTTCAAAATAACGGCTCCAAGGTCGCCGGGTGCGTGCTACAGCTGAACGCTTAATCCGCTTAATCCGCTTAATCCGCTTAACCCGCTTAGCCCTGGTCCGCTTTCATGCCAGGCTGCCGCTATTGTTCAGAGTGTGGGACAAGCCACGACACTCATGACCAATGTCCAGGTTCTAAATCGATCGACACACCTGTTACGAGGTTAGGTATGGCTACGTGTAGCAGTACAGCGCCCACCAAGAGCGCGAGATCGGTAGGTGGGGTCGACGATATGGAGTCGACCGCTTCCAACTTCACCGAGTTGTCGCTGGAGGAGCGGGAGTCGAGTGCACGCGTGGAAATCGACAGACTGAAGGCCGAGATGCGCGTCACGGCGCTAGAGGACAAACTCGACGGTCTACGAGCCGAGCGAGACAGAAGACGAACCAGATGGCGGACGACCGTTAAGGATGACAGCCAACACGACGTCGTTCCGGCGAAGACACCCCGTGACGACGCGGACGACCGATTGCAACCAGAGGATGAGTGACGGACGACGGGCGCAGCGCCTTTACCACCGAGTTGGACGCGAGGAACCGACCACGTCCATTCGACCCACGGTCGATCGCGTCGACACTCAAGAGGGTCGAGTAGGAGAAGAAGACGGTCGTCGAGGTCGAGTAGCGACGGAAGTTCATCACGACGACGACGAAGTAAGTGGTCGTTGAAGAAGTATGGGATGGGGAAGGACGTCAGAAAGATGAACGCCCATGAACTTGTGAAGGCATCATGCGACTGGTGCCTTGATATTACTTCCCTCACAATATCGGACTATAGAGCCTTTATACAACACATCGGCTTCATCTCAATGAGAGCTCGTGAAGACCACTACAGGGACGTGGCCCATGTCGACCACGTGCTTGCCATTCGTAAGCTCGGTGAAAGCATCGGGTTCGCGGCATTTTCTAAGGCTCACCAAGATGAAAGCATAGAACACTACGGCCCCCACAACATGAAGATGAAGAGACATATAGTGCTCGCAGAAGATCACCGGGCAACAACACGAAGAAGGCTTGTTACGCCTGGAATGGCGATGCGGGTTGCCTTAGATCGGACGATGAGTGCCGCTTCGCGCACGCGTGTTCAAGATGTGGCGCTAAGTCGCACAAACGGGCAAAGTGTAAAGCTTGACGTGGTCGGACATTCAACAGGTCTAGTCTACAGACTACAAGAGTTCTTCCGGCATCGATTCGGATCGGTTCCCGCTCCTTCCCGGTTAGAACAGTTCATTGGGAAGGAGACTCGAGAATCGACTTGGGAAGGGACTGCCAGAACGGCGATGACCAATTCAATTCGGAGGTCGTTACTGGGGCTAGTCATGCACTTCTTGCGTAGGATATTTTGGTTCTCTGTTAAATACAACTTTACCTTTAGTTCTGTTTATATACATAGTGCTGTTAACGTAGTATGTGATGCCTTAAGTAGACTGGATGACAATGATAGTGCCACTAGAATCAGGAGTGTCGATGGTGCCAGAATGCTCTGTTGCAGCGACACGTTTGACCGATCGCTCGTCTCTTTCAGGGATGGCAGCCCTGAGAGTCGAGCAGCAGCAGTACCAGCATCAGGCATACGCTCAGAACTCAACAATAGCGAGGGCCACGCAGATCAAGAAATATTTAGGATATGCTGAACTTTTCCATTCTTCCAGGTCTCCCATACCATGCTCCGAGGAGCAGGGGGCCCTATATGCCGCCTGGTTGGCGAGGGATCTCAAGTATGTATCAGTGATCAACTACCTCAGTGGCCTAAATTTTTTCCTTAAGCAAAACGGCGAAAGGCCTATAGACTATACCAACTTTGTCCTTTCTTCTACTCTTAAAGGTATACGGAGAGTTAAAGCGGATATACCTAGGCGTGCTATGCCTCTCCTTCCCCATATGCTTCGCAAGATCTTCGCTTTGTTAACCAATAGCTCCGGCCATGTCGCCTGGCGCGCAGCAGTCCTCTGCTCATTCCGAGGGCTGTTGCGTAAGTCCCAGGTCACCTGGTCCGATGCCTCTCTATTGAGATCGGACTTCCAGTTTTATGACTGGGAGCTGATTTTGACTGTTCGGCGCTCCAAGACGATTCAGTTTAACGAGAGGGTCCTCGAGATACCGATATCTAGGTGTTGTGATACAGACATGTGTGCGGTTTATTGGACTGAGCGGCATTTCAGCCAGATTGCCGCTAACCCATCTCAGGTAGCCTTCCGCATTCCATGCGGCGTCGGGAGTTCCGCCCCCTTCCCTTACTCGGCCTATCAGGAGACCCTAAAGATATTCTCGGCCAGGGCGGGGCTCGATGCCGCCTCCCTCTCTTCCCACTCACTCAGGAGGGGGGGTTGCACCTTCCTTTCCATGTGTGGAGCCACCATAGAGGAGCTGAAGGTCCGGGGCGACTGGGCGTCCGAAACTGTCTACTCATATCTTAAGACACCGCTCGGTACAAGGATTGTGAACGACATGAGGGTTGGGGTGGCGCTATGTTCGAGTCAGGCTGGCGTTGGGTTGGGGGGAGACACTTAGGCGGCTCCTTGGCCTATATTTTGCTGCCCTGATGCAAATAAAGTCTCCTACCCATCACCTCCTCTTGTCTCTCTCCTTGCCGTAGCCCAACTTTATAGAGAGTATAATTTATTATACGTATATAAAAGGGGCGGAGCTCTCGCATGATTATCTATAATATTATCACGATTATTCCTCTGTTATTTCTACTACTATTATTGTCCAATCGCTGACTTGCCCGCATTTGCCCTGGTCCTTACCTACCCCAGCGCCACCACCGGGGGGTTCTTGGCACTACTTGCCCAGGCAGTCAGTCTCTCTCCTGCCTTTGAAAACTTTTTCTTACCGGTAGCCTATATTTTGCTGCCCTGACGCAAATAAAGTCTCCTACCCATCACCTCCTCTTGTCTCTCTCCTTGCCGTAGCCCAACTTTATATATAAATATATATATGAAGTGGGTGAGACTACTTGTCCTGTGACAATTGTGGGCTTGGGCCGATTAGCTCGCATTCTGAAATGCGGGCTACTTGCCAAAACAGACCCGTATTTGCCACCATTTGCGGGGCGCCGGGTTCCCTGCTGTAACGCATTGCTAGGAGACGTCAATTGTGACTTTCCTAGCAATGCTGGAAGGTCGAGCGCTCAGGCTCCGACCCATCGGACGTGTTTATGCATGCTCAGATGTCTTAGACGAGATTTAGGCTTTTATTGTCAGAATTCCAAACTTATTTAACTTAATTATATGGGAGGGGATTTACTTCGTCATATCCATCATATTGCTGAACTTATATTGTACTAGCTAGGGTAAGAATAAAGCTGTGAGCTCTTGGAAAGGTAAATTGGAATGTTCCTTGCATTCTTTACTATTCTCCAGTCTTCTTGTATATTAACCGCTATGGTCAACTTGCTATTCGATTGCTTTGTATGTAATTAAGGGCTTGCTGCCTACTAGGCCTAGCCGATTAACCCATCTCCGGGGAGATATTAATAGACATATTAACAGAATTAATGTAGTGATATTTGGCTGAAACTAAGACATTAACGTAGGCTGATTATCAGTGACAGTAGCAGAAACACAGGGAGTGTCTGCTTAGTTCTGGATTAATCCAAGCATATCAACACACACCGAATGGCGGGGAGGATAGCCAGTTAGTTAAAACAATAAGTAACTCCTTTCTATTATAAATGCGTGGAGAGGGACAAAACCATATTTCTATGATACTCTGGCTGTCCACCTTTAGCCCGGGAATGACACCGACGGAGACCGTCTACCTGCAGATGGGAGGAGAGGCGACGGCGGCCCGCGGCAGGCCCAGAAAATTCACATGGAAATAATTACATAAATTAACACGTAGGCTCGCCTTAGACGGGGGCGGAATAGCCAAACGGTTAAATATATATATATATATATATATATATATATATATATATATATATGGAAATCGATGTGATGCCCAATATCTTTCCGAAATGAGTGAGACATTTTAGTTTACTTCTAAGTCTTGGCTGACGTGCTTGCAAAATTGGCAAGTTCACTAACAACTATCCAGAATTTCCAGCTGAAAAAAAATATAAGAAGAGAGGAAAAACCCGCATTATTTTATTTAAAATCAGAAATCACGAACGAACTGTCGTGAGTCACTGCATGTGCACTGATGATATGGTGTGACAAGAATGAGTTGATTTATTCGAGATGATACATGTCTATCGACTGTTTCCTCGGGTCTGGTGGGGTGGGGGTGGGGGTGGAGTTGGGGGGGGGGTGCGGGTGGGTGCGGGTGGGAGATGGGGTGAGGGCTGGGGGGTATGCACCAGTCCCTGCAAACGTGTCGTTTTGATGCGAACATGTCAGGTTATGAGGGGACAGTATTATTATTAAGGAAAACAGTTGTTATATTAGCTTTTTTTTAAAAACAGTCTGTAGAAATTCATCAGTAAGCGAATGCAAAATGTGATCTCACCCCATTTTTGGAATGAATTCGGTGTCGGAGTCTCATTTTGCTCATTTTGCACCACAGGAATCTCATTTATGTGTTTTGTGTTTGTGTGTTTGCGGGGATGAGTGTATGTTGGGGAGGGTATGGTGTATGTGGGAGATGGGGCGGTGTATGTGGGTGAGGGGGCGGTGTGTGTGGAGGAAGGGGTGGAGGAAGGGGGCATGGAGGTGGTGTATGTGTGTGAGGGGTGGTGTATGTGTGTGAGGGGTGGTGTATGTGGGAGATGGGCGGTGTATGTAGAGCAGAGGGTGGTGTATGTGGGCATGGAGGTGGTGTATGTGTGTGAGGGGTGGTGTATATGGGAGAAGGGGCGGTGTATGTGGGGGAGGGGTGGTGTATGTGGGCATGGGGAGTGATTTATGTGGGGGTTGGGGTGTATGTGGGGGTGGGGTTGGGGTGGGGAGTGGTGTATGTGGGAATGGAGGTGGGGTATGTGGGTGAGGGGTGGTGTATGTGGGAGATGGGGAGGTGTATGTTGGGGAGGGTATGGTGTATGTGGGGGTGGGGAGTGTATGTGAGTATGGAGGTGGTGTATGTGTGTGGGTGGTGGTGTATGTGGGAGATGGGGCGGTGTATGTCGGGTAGGGGATGGTGTATGTGGGGGAGGGGCTGGTGTATGTGTGCATGGAAGTGGTGGTGTATGTGGGTGATGGGGCGGTGTATGTGGGAGATGGGGCTGTGTATGTGGGGGAGGTGGTGGTGTATGTGGGGAAGAGGGTGGTGTATGTGGGTGAGGTGGCGGTGTATGTGGGTGAGGAGGCGGTGTATGTGGAGGAGGAGGTGGTGTATGTGGGGAAGAGGGTGGTGTATGTGGGTGAGGGGTGGTGTATGTGGGTAAAGGGCGGCGTATGTGGAGGAGGGGGTGGTGTATGTGGGGAAGAGGGTGGTGTATGTGGGTGAGGGGCGGTGTATGTCGGGGAAGGGGTGGTCTATGTGGGGAGGGGTGTTGTATGTGGGGAAAGAGGGGGTGTATGTGGGGGCGGGGCGGTGTATGTGGAGGAAGGGGTGGTGTATGTGGGTGAGGAGGTGGTGTATGTGGGGAAGAGGGTGGTGTATGTGGGTGAGGGGGTGGTGTATGTGGGTGAGGGGGTGTGTATGTGGGTGAGGGGTGGTGTATGTGGGTGAGGGGGTGGTATATGTGGGTGAGGGTGGTGTAATGTGGGGAAGAGGGTGGTGTATGTGGGTGAGGGGGTGGTGTATGTGGAGATGGGGCGGTGTATGTGGGGGAGGGGGTGGTGTATGTGGGAAGAGGGTGGTGTATGTGGTGAGGTGGCGGTGTATGTGGGTGAGGGTGGTGTATGTGGGGAAGAGGGTGGTGTATGTGATTGAGGTGGCGGTGTATGTGGGTGAGGGGGCGGTCTATGTGGAGGAGGGGGTGGTGTATGTGGGGAAGAGTGTGGTGTATGTGGGTGAGGGGCGGTGTATGTGGTGGAGGGGTGGTGTATGTGGGGAAGAGGGTGGTGTATGTGGGTGAGGGCGGTGTATGTCGGGGAGGGGTGGTGTATGTGGGGGAGGGGCGGTGTATGTGGAGTAGGGGTGGTGTATGTGGGGGAGGGGTGGTGTTTGTGGGTGAAGGGGTGGTGTTTGTGGGTGAAGGGGTGGTGTATGTGGGGAGGGGGCGGTGTATCTGGGTTGGGGGCGGCGGTGTATATGGGGATGGGGTATTGTATGTGGGGGGAGGGGGTTATGTGGGGGAGGGTTGGTGTATGTGGGTGAGGAAGCTTGGTGCATGTGGGGGAGGGCTGGTGTATGTGGGGAGGGCTAGTGTATGTGTGGGAGGCCTGGTGTATGTGGGGATGCCTGGTGTATATGGGTGTGTGTGTAGAGGGGAGGTGGTAAACATGGGATGTCAGAGTGTCGTCCGATAGTGCTACTGAGCCGCTCTATTGGAAGTACAGTGACCGTTCTGTTCAAACCACGAAGAGTACAATGCAATGAATGACGCAGCGGTCAGACTATGAATTGAATGAATAAATAAATAAATAACTAAATAAATGAATAAACACGCAACTAACCTTCATCAACCGAATACACTCCGCAAATTAAATAACCACACCAACCTTCTCCAAATCTAATTTGGCTCTGGGAGCTTGTTTTGCTGCCCTTTCTTTCAATTTTTATATGATATGCATTTTCTCTGTTGATTTGCTAGTAACCCCTCCCCAACCCGCTCTCAGCCCCTCCCACCCCCATCCCCCATCGTGGGAACCTGTCAGCAGCCAGTGACGGGACTGACTACCTGTCTCCGGACACCGGCCCGCCGCCATGACAACGCCAGGCCACATTTTCTACTACGTGAAATGTGGAAAATGACTAAAATGGCAGAGCCGGCATAGAAATTGGCGCAAGAAAGGGACAGGAGGTGGTACTGGGTGTAATTGCAGGCCACTTGTATGTCTTTTACACCACGGCTGTCAAAGACCGCTGTGCCTGACACGGCCTCCTCCTTCCACACACACACACACACACACACACCATCTTCTCCCTACTACCACCCACTACCATCGTCACAATCACCACCATGGTTTCAGCTCCTACACCCATACATTCCACACCCACACCCACACACCCACACATCCACACACACCTATGCCTCACCATCACAAGTATCATCATCATCATCACTACCATAGTTACAGCTCCTACACCCACCCCCCCACACACATACACACCTTCTATGCCTCCCCACTACCATCAGCACCACCACACCTACCCCCCCCCCCCCCCCCCCCCCCCCCCTCCCCCACCACCACACCCCTACTCCCCATCCCCAACCCCCACACACACCTTCTACTCCTCCCCAACCCTGCCATCACCACCATGGTTACATCCCCTATACCCATACCGCCCACAAACACCTTCTACTCCTCACCACCACCACCATCACGACCATGGTTACAGCTCCTATACCCATACCACCCACACCCACAACCCACACACACCTTCTAATCCTCACCACCACCACCACCATGGTTACAGCTCCTATACCCATACCACCCACACCCACAACCCACACACACCTTCTAATCCTCACCACCATCACCACCATGGTTACAGCTCCTATACCCATACCACCCACACCCACAACCCACACACACATTCTACCCCTCACCACCACCACCGTCACCACCATGGTTACATCCCCTATACCCATACCACCCACACCCACAACCCACACACACATTCAACTCCTCACCACCATCACCATCACCATCACCACCATGGTTACATCCCCTATACCCATACCACCCACACCCACAACCCTCACACACATTCTACTCCTCACCACCATCACCATCACCATCACCACCATGGTTACATCCCCTATACCCATACCACCCACACCCACAACCCTCACACACATTCTACTCCTCACCACCATCACCGTCACCACCATGGTTACATCCCCTATACCCATACCACCCACACCCACACCCCACACACACATTCTACCCCTCACCACCACCACCATCACCACCATGGTTACATCCCCTATACCCATACCACCCACACCCACAACCCACACACACCTTCTACTCCTCACCACCACCACCATCACCACCATGGTTACATCCCCTATACCCATACCACCCACACCCACAACCCACACACACATTCTACTCCTCACCACCATCACCGTCACCACCATGGTTACATCCCCTATACCCATACCACCCACACCCACAACCCACACACACATTCTACCCCTCACCACCACCACCATCACCACCATGGTTACATCCCCTATACCCATACCACCCACACCCACAACCCACACACACCTTCTACTCCTCACCACCACCACCATCACCACCATGGTTACATCCCCTATACCCATACCACACACACACAACCCACACACCACACACCTTCTACTCCTCACCACCACCACCATCACCACCATGGTTACATCCCCTATACCCATATCCTCACCCCCTACCCCCCACACACACGCACCCACACATCCACGCCCCCTTCTCCTCCTCCCCACCACCAGGATCATCACCATCATCACCATGGTTACAGCTCCTACACCTACCCAACCCACACCCGCTCCGGGCGATCACCTCCTCCAGAGTGTGATAGTGACGGCGTGTGTGACGAGGGTGATGTGGTGCGTGTGGGTGTGTGTGTCAGTGTGAGGTTGACACCTCCCAATGCACTGTCCCCAGCTTTAACAGGTTTTCCCAAGTAAATCCGCCACCACCACCCCCTCTAAATATCCTAAAAATATTCACAAATTACTGTTTGTAATACATATACCTTAAACTTGCATAGTCTGATGGTTTTTGAGTTTCTGACATTTATAATTTAGATTAATCATCTTAATCTACTTTGCTTTCCGTCCTGATATGACCTTAGGCGTTGGTAGGACGTAAACCAACTGCACTTTCCTTTAGATTGAAGTAACTTTTAATTTATATGCCTAACTTTGCAGATATTTAAAGTGAAAAAATGCCAAAGTTGATTTTGGCAAGCTGTAAACAAAAAAGGAATCTGACACCATAGACTTCAGCAGCAGGAACAGGTGACTTTATAGTGCTGCCCCACTAGGAGACCAGGACGCCAGCACTATGACCTGATACCCAACTCAGTCACATTATCCTGATACTGTGCTAACCAGTCCTTGTCCTATCCTATCATTGTTGATTACCAGGCTCGGATTCGAACTCCCTACCTTCCGCGCAGGAAGCAAGCGCTCTACCGATTCGGCCACCACGTCCGGTGTTGCGGATTCCGAGGGACACCAGTTTCACAGGGACACTTCCATTCAAATGCATTGTTAACGGCCGTGAGCAAATCTTCATACAGAAAAAGTCAAATATCTCCCAAATTACACCATCTAGAAATAAATCGCTTGGTACACATATAGAAAACATCTTTACCAAAAACATTATATTAAATTTATAAGGTTAGGGTTCTTGAATTCTATTAATTTTGAATAAAACTAACGTTTTACACTGCGCGTACCGTCAAACTCAAGGCATTGTCAATGGCCGTGAGCAGTCTTCATACAGACAATACAGAAAAAGTGAAATATCTCTAAAATTACACCAGCTACAAACAAATCGCTTGGTACACATATAGAAAACATGTTTAGCAAAAACATTATATTAAATTTATAAGGTTAGTGACGATGCTGTTCGAGTTTGACGCGTGTGCAGGAGCGATGTGTCCCTGTGAAACTGGTGTCCCTCGGAATCCGCAACACCGGTGCTGAAGCTGAGTTGAAATTGGAAAAATGTGTTATTTAAATCTAAGGAAGATGGATGGATATGTCAAAGGAGAGGACAAGGAGGTTTTGTTTGTTTGTTGTTTTACGTCCTAGCAACATCTAAGGTCATATCAGGACGGGTACCGACTTGTGACAGTGTGCACTCATGGCGACTTTATAGTGCTGTCCCGCTGGGAAACCAGGCTGCCGGCACCATGACCTGGTATCCCACTCAGTCACATTATCCTGACACTGAGCACACCAGTCCTTGCCCTGTCCTAATAATGCCGAGCACTGGCTAGGAAGCAACAAGTATCAATTTTTAAGTCATTGGTTTGACTCGACCGGGGTTCGAACCCACGACCCCACGACCTACCAGCAAGGGAGACGGACGCTCTAACTCATTCGACCATTATATAAGCACTGGTATGCCAAAGACTGGTTGGTTTATTGTCAATATAATACGATTGAGTTGGATATCACGGCACGGTGATGGTGGTGCAAGATATTAATGGGGCAGCACTATAAATCCCCCCAAGAATACACAGCACCGTTGATAACCGTCATGATTATAACTGCAGACGTTATTCTGCTGTCAGAAAAACACATACACACCCAATAAAATAAATAGATAAATAAATAAATCACACGCACAAACACACACAAAAAACACACACACACAAACACACGCAAAAGAAAATACACAAACCCCCAGTAGTACCGGTCTTCCGCTGAGAACTAGCTATCCAGAGCAATATTGTCCCGATATAGCAGGTGTCCTGTCATCGGAAGGACAATAAATTGCAACAAAAAGAGTTTGTACGTTGCAAACAAAAAATTGCTCGCATATGACAGGGTGTAGAGTGGGTGTTCGAGTCTGTGGCTATGTAGGTAGGCTAAAGTGAAAAACAATACAGACAGAGAGAAAGTAAAGCAAAAGTAAGAGTGTAAAAAATAGTCCAAGCCCCTCTGGTTTATTATATATAGAACATGGATTCTTGGTATAGGATCATGTCATTCACTCCAACCAATAGGGACACAGCATTCCCAGTTCCTCCAATATGGACTCACAGTTCCTCCAATAGGGACTCAGCATTTCTGGTTACCATGACCACCAGTGGTCTGCCCACCACCCGAGCTGGTTGACCTGTGGCCACCACCAACCTTGACCCCTGTGTACATTGACCCCTACCTCAGCAGAGAGCCAGGCCCTGAGTGCACTCACACCCAGATATCTATAATTACCTGCCCTCAATCATGGACAAGCCATAAATATATATATATATATATATATATATATACAACATACATATACACACACTCTTGGCCGGCCACACAGAATAACAATAGACGATTTCCATTTCCCCCCACTGCTGATTATCAGAATATTTTACAAGGGGTTCGCCGATCAAAGGGGTCGTTGAGGACAGGTGCTATTGTACTCATTATTTTCTGACAGATAATAATCGACGAACTAGTCGTAAAACAGTTATATCCAAGGTGCTGGGTAATTATTTGTTCGACCTAGTCAAGTCCCACGTGCACAAATCACTGCTGTTGGTCTGGCATCGATGGGGTGATAATAAGCCACTGCTCAACTAGGAAGATCCCAATCTGCAATGTGACGTCACACCTAGTACAGTCTTATATGGTATACGAAGGTTTTAGGCAATAGCTCTAACTCCACTAGAACTCCAATAGTGTCATTCTTATCCTAAACTGATTTGTGTTAGGTTATATGGTTTGTTGTTGGAGTTTTATTTCCTGGCAACATCTAAGGTCATATCAGGACGGTTTTGGTTAGGTTATAAGTCTGTATCAGGATGTCTACGGCACCTTGAATCGCCAAGTGGTCGCCCGTCCAAGTACAGTATAACCCTGTTAAACCAAACTTGAAGGGACCCTAACAATTTGTTTGGATTAACCGATCATTGGTTTAACCGAGCTTTGGCTTTGACTTTGACTTTGAGTAAGAGTGTATTGCACATGTAATATACAATGTATGTGGAGACTTTGATCATTGTTTTTTTTATGTATATACAGTATAACCCTGGGTTAATCCAAGCTCAGTTAAACCAAACGATCGGTTAATCCAAACTTTTTTCGGCGGCCCGGCAAAATACTACCATTTATCATATAAAAAAAGTCAGATGACCTTATAGCCACATGAAAGTTTGGTTTAACCATACCGGAGTGGCCTGGGGTCCGACAGTTTTGTTTGGATTAAGCAATAATTTGGATTAACCGACTTTGGTTTAACCAACTATTTTATATGATAAATGGTAGTATTTTGCCGGGCCGACGAAAAAAGATTGGATTAACCGATCGTTTGGTTTAACCGAGCTTGGTTTAACGGGGTTGTACTGTACTGGCGAGTTTGGGTCATTTGGCTTCTTATTGAGTAAACCAGACAAGGTGGACAAATCTGGCTTGCTTTCCATGAGGGATTGGTTGGTTGGTTGTTGGAGTTTTACTGGCAACATCTAAGGTCATATCAGGACGGGTACCGACTTGTGACAATGTGCACTCATGGCGACTTTATAGTGCTTCCCACTGGGAGACCAGGCCACCAGCACCATGACTTGATATCCCACTCAGTCACATTATTCGACCAGGACTGGAGAATAACCGGAAACTAACTCCATGAGCTAGCGAGACAAGGCTGACTCAGCAGAAATAAGTTACGCAAGTTTTGTCTTAAAAAGATTGATGTTGGTTCTTACTGGAGCATAATATGACGCAACTGTCTTTGGTCATGTCGACGAAGCAACTCAGGTGTGTTGCTATTTCAGTGAAATTGAAAACTATAAAACCGGGTTGTTTTGACAAATATTTGGAGGGAATCTGAAAAGTAATGGGTCCTTGATCAGACAGGCCACACCTGAGTGTTCTGCTATTTAGTTACCAACTGTCTTGTTATTAAAGACCTGCCAACATTTCATTTTAAGGGGGAAAAAGAAATAGATTTGTCAAAAATACTAATATGCCATGTTATGTACCTTCGTCAGCATTTTTTCTTTTTAAAATGTCTTGTGCACACTACGATAAAACAGCCGCACATAAAACCCCAAAATAACATTATTGTACATGTAATTAATAATGTTTACAGAGAACAAATGATTTATGGAATCAATTTGAAGAATGACTAAGACTCGTAGCCCAGGGAGAAGGAAGCACATCCGGGTCCAGCAATTAGCATAATCAACTCACAGCAAAAGGACGTGTTGTGAGCAGCTCTGGCAGTTTTTCTACATTTACTACAAAACCAAACAGGTTAGTATCTTTTAAACTTGATACGTTGGTTTAGTTTATGTTAGCATTCACGTACAAGTTTTCTGACACTTTTAGATAAGATATTACAGCCTAGTTTTGATCGTAATTGACAGGATCAATAGAACAATGTTTACATTGTTTGGTTGTTAATTAAGCCGCCCGTTGCCGAACGGAGAGATGTTTGGCAGGAGCCAGTTACATCATTAGGGATTCAGTCCCTGGGTCTCAATAAGATTCCCCAGTTGTGATTCTCGTTAAGGTATACCTCTGAGTCCTATACTATTTTCTTCAACTTGTTGGTGGTAAAAAAGCCACAGATGGGAGAAATGTATAGGTACTTAGAGTGTGGGAGGGCACCGCTACACTGGTCGCTACCCCTGGTTTGGATTAGTTGGTTAGCCATACTGTGATGTCTGTTAGCCATACGCCTGCGTTAAAAATTGATTTAACGCCATAAAATACACACCTAGTGTAATTATACTCTAATTATCAGTGTGTTTTCCACCTAAGACAATGTCTAATCATGGTTCTTCTTTTTACTCACAGTCTCGGAGCCATGGCTACAAAGCAGGGTAAGCCAGAGGCAACTCACACACTCAGTCCGGATCATGTAAGAGTTCTAACAGATAACACAACAGCTATGGCTTACATCCATAATATGGGAGGGACTCGCTCCAAACCATGTAACAATCTGGCTAAGCTCATTTGGGATTGGGCAGAGAAACACAAAATATGGCTAACAGTAGCACATATTCCAGGCAGCCAAAACACTTTGGCTGACAGGAAAAGCCAACACTTCCATGACCATTTAGAATGGTCATTAAACCACAACATTTTCGACAATATTTGTCACAAATGGGGCAAGCCGGACATTGATCTCTTTGCATCATGCAACAACAAAAAGTTACCAAATTATGTGTCTTGGCATCCAGAGCCAGAAGCCAGGAGAGTATATGCATTTTCATTAATTTGGAATAATAAATTCTATTACATATTCCCCCCATTCAGCATTATCAGCAGAGTGGCCAGGAAGATCAAGATGGATCACATCCACACAATACTGATAGTACCAGCGTGGGAAACAGAACCATGTGTAGAAACTACCCACTCATTGTGGTCACCAGTTTGTAGAATCTAATGCTCGGATCTGTGGTTGTGTATGCAGGCTATGAGGAAAACAATACAGACAAAGAGAAAGGAAGAGAGTAAAGTGTAAGAGAAGAGAAGAGAGTCCAGCCCTCTGTTTTATTACTTATATAGTTACATGGGTTCATCATAGAGTATCACCCCACCTCCTTCCCCCAATGGGAATTGAGCATTCTTGGCCCTATCAATAGGGATCCAGCATTCCTGGTCTCCATGGATACCAGTGGTCTGCCCACCACCAATAGCTATATGGCCCCATGGCCACCACCAACCTTGACCTTTTGAGTGTGGTGACCCCTACCCCAGCAGAAGGGCTAGGCCCTGAGTGCAATCACACCCAGACCTGCCAGCACCACCATGTCTATTTAGATCCCACTCAGGCACCACCAACCCATATATATACATGTGCCTCGTCACATACACTGATCAGTAATAGAACATTTGCATTCCCCCCTCGCTGAGTATCGGAATATTTTACACATGGCTAGCGGCAATAACATCAGCAGCAAAAGACTTGATTAGCTTCCCAAGGGAATGAAACAACCTCCAAAATCAAGTACCACTAACAGTCCCTGGAGATGTGTCAACAACACCCCTTTTGGCATTCCTTTTCTAAGGAAACATTTAGAACAATTTGGATTAGACAAAATAACAAAAGAAAGACTAATATCACATGCCTGGAGAAAAGGAACAGTGAAATTATACACAAGTTATTTAAAGAAATGGGGACTTCATTGCCTTCTCAAAGGAGTCAAACCGCTAAAACCTACAATAGCTCAAGTGTTACGATTTCTAAGAATATTAGAAGATGAAGGACTAGGATTCAGTGCTATTAACGCAGTGAGATGTGCCCTATCCATTATTCTACCAAGAATAGATGGACAAACCAATCGGAAACATCAGTTAGTACACTGGTTCATTAGATCGGTGTACAAAAGAAACCCACCGAAACCTAAATACAATAGGTTTTGGGATGTATCAATAGTATTCAAATTATTCAAGTCACGGTCTAGCAACAGACATTTGTCAATGAAAGACCTAGGATTTACAGATATTACTTAAATCAAATTGTACAGGGACCCACTGTCCACAGTACACATTACTAGTTTTCCAGAGGATAAACGAGTATGTGTAGTTTCGGCCATTAGGGCTTATACATCCAAGTCACTTGGAATCAGAAATTCCAGACAACTACTAATCAGCTTTATACGGCCACATAAAGCGATCTCGAGAGACACTCTCGCAAGGTGGACTATCAACGTGCTTAAACAAGCAGGAATCAACAATGGACCCTATGCGTCTCACTCAATGCATGGAGCCATGGTCTCCAGGGCAAGACAATTAGGAATCTCAGTTAAGAGAATTCTTGCACACGTGGGGTGGAAGATGGCTAGATCGTTTGCAAAACATTACAACAAATGACTGGAAAAGTCAAGCAGTGTGGCGACACGCCTACTCACCAACTAGAAGCAGGTGAGAAACAACATTAAGGTATGTACTCATATATAGATACTATGGTTACAACATAAAAGGAAGGATAAAAGGATAAAAAATGAGATTACGTAGAATTCTCCTTAGGCTAGGAGTAGCCAGAGGCATAGTACCGAGGTAAAATAGTATAGTTATAGAAATCTTACCTGGGTACAGATGATGGATAACTGGTGTTTTCCTGAGGTACTAGCCTCAGATAGTCGTGGCTCAGGGCCCACCCACCCTACCCTACCACGGCTATCATGTTTTGCTAGAACCGAATCGAAAACACAATAAGTATCCATATAGGGTTAAATCATTTTTTATCCTAAAAAGTATGTAAAAGATTGCTGGACCCAGATGTGCCTCCTTTTCCCTGACCCACGACTATCCGAGGCTAGTACCTCAGGAAAACAGCAGTTATCCATCATCTGTACACAGGTAAGATTCGTATAACTGTACTATATATATATATATATGTTGGTTGGTTTAGTGGGTGGGGTTTGAGTTACCTCCTACTCCTAGCAGCATTAATATGTCCTAGCAATATTTGTCTTAATCAATCTTTCAAATTAGTTATGTTTATCAAAAATCATCATTTGTAATACGACTAGATCAACAGTAAGAACTAAATATTTCCCTTCCTTGATGTTCCCTTCCCATGTTGTGTACCCAGGCCCTGTCAGTGCCTTCAATGAGACACTGACTGACAATATATATTTATTCGCAGGTAAGCTCTAGCATGTGATTTATCTAATACAGATATGAAAAGGGGGAACTTTGAATCATATGCCTTATGCAGGATATTATGCCTTATGCAGGATATTAAGCATTATGCAGATTATTACGCCTTATACAGGATATTAGGGCAGTCTAGCCTTGTTGAGCAGTACAGCTAATAACATGAGTGAACATAATGAAAGTAACTATAACTTACACATACCGCCTAATGGGATCGGCCCTCAATAGCATTTAAACGCTCGCATATATAGTATGCGGGGACCCGCAAATACAGGATTTCATATTAAGTCGAGGAAGTCAGTTATTTATAACTATCACATTCAACCCCACACACACCCAAAACATCCACCCACCACACACACAAAACACAGACGCCCACACACCCTACAGCAAGTCCCTACACCTACACCTACGCCTACACCAACACCTACACCAAACCTACACCTACACCAAACCTACACCTACACCCACACCCACACCTACACCAAACCTACACCTACACCTACACCTACACCAAACCTACACCTACACATACACCAAACCTACACCTACACCAAACCTACACCTACACCTACACCAAACCTACACCTACACCTACACCAAACATACACCTACACCTACACCTACACCAAACCTACACCTACACCAAACCTACACCTACACCTACACCTACACCAAACCTACACCTACACCTACACCAAACCTACACCTACACCTACACCAAACCTACACCTACACCAAACCTACACCTACACCTACACCAAACCTACACCTACACCTACACCAAACCTACACCTACACCTACACCTACACCAAACCTACACCTACACCTACACCCACACCTGCACACCCACACTCGGACACCCACACTCACACCCATACTCACACTCACACCCACACTAACCCCCACACTCACATCCACACCTACACCCTACTTCACACACCTACACAAATACCTACACCTACAACCCCCTCTCCCCCCCACCCTACACCCTACATCCCCCCACACCCAACACCCCACCCCACACACCCGTATAAATAAACCCTGTCCGTCACACAGACGGCACCCACCCTGCGCGTGCGTAGTAATTCCCGTTCTACGACGGAGACGTCCGCGATCCCGCGATGTCTCGCCCGGGGCCTCGTTAATGACGGCGACTCGGTGAGTAAGTGTGGAGTTCGTCCATTGTCGGCCGTGTTTCGGCAATCTCCGCCTCATTGTCCGTCATCGCTGCGAGCCACACGGAACAGTTAGACGGCCATCAAGCCTCCTCTCCCTCCCCTCCCCTTCACCCCCCCCCCCACCTTGTCATGTCCCTCTCCCTCTGCCCTCTCCCTCTGCCCTCCCCCTCTCCCTCCCCCTCTCCCTCCCCCCCTCTCCCTCCCCCTCCCCTCTCCCTTCCCCTGCCATTCTCCCTCTCCCACTTCCTCTCCCTTCCTCTGTCCGCCTCCCTCCCCGCTTCCTCTCCCTTCCTCTTCCACTCCCTCTCCCTCTCCCCTCTCCCCTCTTCCCTCTTCCTCTCCCTCTCCCTCTCCCTCTCCCCTCTCCCCTCTTCCTTGACCTCTCCCTCTCCCTGTCCATGTCCCTCTCCCTCTGCCCTCTCCCTCTCCCTGCTCCCCTCTCCCTCCCCCCTCTCCTCTCCCTCTCCACCCCCCATTCTCTCTCTCCCACTTCCTTGCCCCCCTCCCTCCCCACTTCCTCTCCCTCCCTCTCCCCCCTCTCTCCCCTCCTCTCCCTCTCCCTCTCCACTCCCTTCGCCCTCCCATCTCCCCATACCTAGTATTATCCTCCTCCCTTCCCTTCCACCTCCACCTCCCCTTCCCCTTCCCCTCCTCTTCCCCCTCACCCGTCCCACCATTCGCCCACTCCCCGCTCCCCCTTCCCTCACACCTCCCCCCCCCCGCCTTCCTCACCTCCTCCCTTACCCCCGCGGGACCACTTGCCCCGGCGATGGCCGGTCGACTCTCGGGCAAATCCCGTCGACAACGTGGATGGTGATGCGGGTAGGGGGGGGGGGTGCGGGGTGCGGGGTGCGGGAGGGGTGGTGTGGTCGAGGCGGCGGATGAATACAGACGAGTGGTGGGGAGTGAGACGGTCATGAATGGATGGCCACAATATCGGCGCGCTTCGGAGTTGTCGCGGTGAAACATTGTCCGCCAGCATGTATGAAACACTGCGTCATCCTTCACCGTTGGACTAGTCATACTCATAGGCAGTGTGGCAACGAAGACTGGGGAAAGGGGGGAGGGAGGAGGACGGCAGTCCCTTTTAACTCATCCTCCTTCCCTCCCCCTCCCACCCACCTTCCCTCACACCGGACGCGGTGGCCGAATCGGTAGAGCACAGGCTTCCCATGTGGAAGGTTGGGCGTTCAAACCTCGATCGAGTCAAACCAATGACTTATCAAATTGATACTTGTTGCTACCTAGCCTGGCGCTTGGCATTAATTGTATTATGACAAGGGATGGTTAGCTCAGTTTCAGGATAATGTGACTGTTTGGAATATCTGGTCATGGTACTGGCAGCCTGGCCTCCCAGTAGGGCGGCACTATAAAGTCACCATGAGTGTGCTCTGTCACAAGTCGGTACCCATCCTTATATGACCTTAGATGTTGTTAGGACATTAATTGTATAGGACAAGGGATGGTTAGCTCAGTATCAGGATAATGTGACTGTTTGGAATATCTGGTCATGGTACTGGCAGTCTGGCCTCCCAGTAGGGCGGCACTATAAAGTCACCATGAGTGTGCTCTGTCACAAGTCGGTACCCATCCTTATATGACCTTAGATGTTGTTAGGACATCATTAATTGTATAGGACAAGGGATGGTTAGCTCAGTATCAGGATAATGTGACTGTTTGGAATATCTGGGCATGGTACTGGCAGCCTGGCCTCCCAGTAGGGCGGCACTATAAAGTCACCATGAGTGTGCTCTGTCACAAGTCGGTACCCATCCTTGTATGACCTTAGATGTTGTTAGGACAACACACATCTTCCCCCATTCCCGACACCATACCCGCGCTGCGACCACAGCACACAACCGCGGATGCCTCAAAATCAAATAACTACAACAATATCCCAAACCTGACGCGTCATTTACCACGGAACCTTGCCACTCAAATTTACGCCGGTCCCTTTACCCCGCCGTTTTTCTTCCCAGACAGAGGTCTCGGGGTCGAGTGGCTCGCCGGGTGGGAGGGCTTCCCTAATTGGTCACCAACCATTTCCACCAATCTCTCAAATATCGCTCGCTCTTCCAAGGGTTTTTGTCGGGGATGAAGGTGGGGGGTGGGAGTGGGGGTTCACACAAAATTTAGCAATTGAATTTTTACCCCTTTTTTCCATACCCCCTTTCTCCCCTTTTTTTTTTCCTTTACACAAATATTCCATTCCAAAAACTACCAAGCTGACCTAATATTTAATGCGGCGTTCAATTTAGGCTCAGTTGTCGTCAGTATGATGGGATGATTGGAGAGATGTACATTATTTTTAGTGAACTTCCTTTCGGAATGCAAATTAAAGGGATTTATTTCTTGTTTAAAAAGAAACTTATTTAATTTGGCGGTTGATTAAAAAGGAACTATCACGTAGTTTAAGAGGATACCATTTGGAGCATCTGGGAACTTCGCGGAGAAAGGGTTGAAGGGTCGTGGAGGTGGAAGGGTGGGAGTGGTGGGAGGGTGGGAGGGGTGGGAGGGTGGGAGTGGTGGAGGGTGGGAGGGGTGGGAGTGGTGGGAGGGTGGGAGGGGTGGGAGGGGTGGGAGGGGTGACCGGGGAGCAGAGGTGTGGTGGGTGTGTGGAAAGGAGGAGTGTGGAGGCGTGGATTGGTGGGGGGGAGGAGTAGAGGGGTGGAGGATGGAGAGTGGAGGAGTAGAGGTGGGATGGTGAGGTGAAGGTGGGGTGGGAGTGGGGTGGGGATGAGGGTGGAGGGGAAGGTGGACGGTGGAGGTGGGGAGTGAGGAGTGGAGGGTGGGGGTGAGGGGTGGAAGTGGTGAAAATGGTGGAGGGGTGGAAATGTGGGGGGGTGGAGGAGTGGAGGGTGGGGGTGAGGGGTGGAAGTGGTGAAAATGGTGGAGGGGTGGAAAGGTGGGGGAGTGGAGGAGTAGGGGGTGGGGGTGAGGGGTGGAAGTGGTGAACATGGTGGAGGGGTGGAAAGGAAAAGACGCAATGGAGAGGTGGAAGGTGTAGATAGGGTGGGGGTTGGAGGTGGTGAAAGTGTTGAGGATATGGAGGTGGAGGTGGTGGAGGGGATGGAGGTGGTGGAGGGGCGGAGAGGTGATGGGGTGGAGGGGTTGAAGGTGTAGAAGGGTGGAGGATGGAGAGATGGAGGGGTGGCGGGGTGTAGTAGGGTGGAGGGGTGTAGTTGGGTGGAAGGTGGAGTAGGGTGGAGAGGTGGAGGGGTGGAGGGGTGGAATATGGAGAGATGGAGGCGTGGGGCTGTAGTAGGGCGGAGGGGTGTAGTTGGGTGGAAGGTGGAGTAGGGTGGAGAGGTTGAGGGTTGGGGTAGGGTGAGGATGCTGAGTGGGAGGTGGCGCTGAGGGTAGCCCCCTCCATCTACAGATGGTGGAGGGTGCTGGAGGAGTGTGTGGGTTGTGTACAGGGCCGGGAGTCATTGTCTTTATGGCCACTCCGCTGCCTTGCCCAGAATAAGAAACGTCGGGCGGGGCGGGTGTGCGTAACCAAGGTATATTGGGAACATACAGGGGCCGTTCAAAATCCACATCACTCAATGCAGTTGTTCATCGGGTTAGTTTGGCCCCTGCTCATCCCTCATACCCTGGAGCAGGCGCGGTATGAGCCGACTAGGGAGTGCAGGAGGCGTGGGGGTGCGGCGGGGGGAGGGGGAGGGGGGAGGTGGGAGGTGGAGTGGAGGGGAGTGTGGCAGGGCCCGGCTTGTACCGGTGTGGCCGAGGGAGGCTGGGGCCCGGGGTGAGGTTGCGAAGGGTAGGGGGTGGGGAGCGGGGAGAAAGGGGGCGGGGAGAAGGGGAGAGGGGAGAGAAGAGAGGAGAGAGGAGAGAGGAGAGAGAGTTACGGGGAGCGGGGAGAAGGGGACAGGGGAGAGGAGAGAGGAACGGGGAGAAGAGAGGCGGACAGGGGGCGGGGAGAGGAAAGAGAGGAGATGGGAGAGGGGAGATGGGACAGACAAATGGGGTTGGGGGGAAGGACAAGGTGCAAGGTTTGCAGAAAGGGATGGCGGGAGTCGATGCAGGCGTGCAAGAGGGTGCGCAGTTTTGTCTGGAGGATTGGAGGAGGTGTAGGAGCATTTAGCAGGTATTGTTGAGGGGAAGAATTGACGTAGAGTTTAAAGTGGGTGCCAGAGAGAGAGAGAGAGAGCAAGGTTTGGTAGTGTGGGAAGAAGGTTGGATTGAAGGGTCGTTGTTAAAGGAGGTTGGTGGTTATGTAAAGAGAAGTTAAGTTGTTGTTGTTGTTTTACGAGAAGTTAAGTAAGAATTTCTAAGGACTGGTTGGCAGGTAGAGATATGTGGGGGTATAAGGGTGGGGTATATGGGACAAAGAATCTCCGGTGGACTGGACACCTCATGAGGATGTCATCAGACAGGCTACCAAAGCAGATCCTCTATTCTCAACTATCTTCTGGTTACAAAAAGAGAGGGTGCCCTCATCTCCGGTTCAAGGATACCATCAAGAGAAATCTGAAGCTGAGAGACATTAAGACCGACTCATGGACATCACTCTCACAGCAGAGAGCTAAATGGAGAGCGGCAGTCAAGTAATGAAAGCAGTCTTTGTCACATCACAACCGACAGCATGATGATGATGATGATGATGATATGGGTAACGAAGGTGGCCTTGGTGGACGATAGGGAGGGAAGGATGGAAGGGGGGGAAGGAGGGAGAGATGGAAGGGGTGATGGAGGGAAGGAGTGCCTCAGTGGCAAGGGCAGGTTGGAATGCGGTGATATTGGAGAGAGCCAGGGTTGGTGGAAACAGGGATGGGTTTGAAGGCAACAGGAGCCGAGTCAAACCAATGACTTAAACAATTGATACTTGTCACTACCTAGCCAGGCGTTCGGCATTAATAGGATAGGACATGGACTGATTAGCTCAGTATCGGGATTATGTGACTGAGTGGGATATCGGGTCATGGTGCCAGTGGCCTGGTCTCTCTGTGGAGCAGCACTATGAAGTTGCCATGAGTGCGCAGCACTCTCACAAATGTGTACCCATCCTGATATGACCTTAAATGTTACTCGGATGTAATGTCAAACAAACAAAAGGAAACTGTGATTTATGCATATGGACCCTATGTTGCGCGTGGGAATAATGAAGTTGTGGCGGATTGACACTGGCGCCAAATAAGCGCGGCCATGTTGATTCCCGTGTCGCCACCTGACGTGCAGTAATACATTACGCCGATGAGTACCTCTCTAATCCGCACTGAACGGACTATGTCTACATAAGCGCGAATTGATCTGTCTAATGGGCGTGCACCGCCAGACCGACAGGAAGACGCCATTTATGAGTGACACAGACGCATTTGGCGCCAACTGTGCTTAGTCAGTCAACTGTGACGGGCGGGGTTTTGGGGGAGGGGAGAAGGGAGGGTAGAATGGGTTGTTAGAGGGTTTTGTATGTTTTATGGGGGGGGGGGGGGGCGGGGAGGGATGAAAAAAATGTGGTGCAAACAAAATGGCAATGGCATTTGGATTAAAGTATTGTTGGGTGGTGTGGGCATAGGCGCGCGGTGAGACGCGGTGAGACGCGTTGAGACGCGGCGGGGCTGGGCGGGGCGGGGCGGGGCGGGGCGGGGCGAGGCGGGGCGGGGCGGGGCGGGGCGGGGCGGGGCGGGGCGGGGCGGGGCGGGCGGGGCGGGGCGGGGCGGGGCGGGGAGGGGCGGGGCGGGGCGGGGCGGGGGGGCGGGGCGGGGAGGGGCGGGGCGGGGCGAATCGTTGCGGTACTGTGTGGTGCGGTGTGGGGCGAGGCGAGGTGGGTGGGGCGGGTGTCGGGGGACGTGGGGTGACGCGGTGCGGTACTTGTGGGTGCGGGGCGGGGTGAGGCGGGTGGGGCGGTGTCGGGGACGTGGGGTGATGCAGTGCTGGTACTTGTGTGGTGTGGGGCGGGGTGAGGCGGGTGGGGCGGTGTCGGGGGACGTGGGTGAGCGGTGCGGTACTTGTGTGGTGCGGGGCGGGGTGAGGCGGGTGGGGCGGTGTCGGGGACGTGGGGTGACGCAGTGCGGTACTTGTGTGGTGTGCGGCGGGGTGAGGCGGGTGGGGCGGTGTCGGGGGACGTGGGGTGATGCGGTGCGGTACTTGTGTGGTGCGGGGCGGGGCGGGGCGGGGCGGGGCGGGGCGGGGCGGGGCGGGGCGGGGCGGGGCGGGGCGGGGTGGGGCGGGGTGGGGCGAGACGGGTGGGGCGGTGTCGGGGGACGTGGGGTGACGCGGTGAGGTACTTGTGTTGTGCGAGGCGGGGCGGGGCGGGGCGAGGTGGGGCGGGGTGGGGCGGGTTGGGGCGAGCTGGCCTGGGTTCCCCTCGTAGTGTTTGCCGTCAAATCGAGCTGTCAGTCTGGCTGACCGACAGTTCGGAGAGCTCACGTCGCGTCGCCTCGAGAGTTGGCGAGAGCCGGCTGTCGTACTGGGCGCCGCCATCTTCCCCCGAGCCCATTGTGTGTGGCGCCACCTGGTGGCAGCTGAGGGCCGTCGGTGGCGCCTCCACCGGGCGGAACCGGCATCACGGTTGGCAGTCTTTGCTCTGCGTTTGATGAATGTGTCCATTTGTCATCTACCGAAAGGCACGGTCCGGTCCTAAATTAGGAAGCCAATTAGGGTCTGACTGATGGGGCGTAATTTAGGTATTGACGTGCTAGGTGCAGAGGGCGGCCCACCTCTCTGACTTGATGAATCTGGCGTCACCCCCAACCCCACCACCCATCCCCCACCACCTCCATCTCCACCCCCACCACCACCACCACCACCACCCACCACCTCCACCACTACCTCCACCACCACCTCCACCCGTCACCCCCACCCCCACAACACCCTCGCACAACCACGCACCCCCTCCACTCCCCCACCCTGTCCCGGTCCACTTCCGACTATCTCTTGACATAGTCGACTGCCGCCATTTTGAATCTCCCCCTGCACCCCACGCTCCCACCCATCCTCAGTCCCCACTCTCCAAAGCCAGGCGTCAGCACGTGTAAGGCTCAGCGTGCTGCCGTGCTAGCTGAGGCTGGAGCAACTCCTGGCTACACCGCTTACTGTCATTATCCTGACACTGAGCCAACCAGTCCTTGCTCTATCCTAATAATGCCGAGCGCCTATGTATTTGTTTCTTTGAATTTTTCTCTTTTTTTGGTGATTTTTTTGGGGTGACAAGTTTTTTATTCTGCCCATAACGTATAAGCTCCCATGAGGGTGCTTGTTTTCAATGCTGGACAGCTGTGATACTGGATTGGTCTGGTCCCGCACTCAGGAGTGTTTACCTGATCTTTCTCGGGCCAACCTTTGCGGTTTTGGGTGTTAGTAGTTTCTATATTAGTTTTTTTTTAATTTTCAAGTTTTTTCCTAACCTGTATATGATAACTTAGCCTACTATGTACATCTACGCAGACGGCATACAGGCCTGTGGGAGAGGATCCCATCCCATTGTGGTTTGTTCCAGCATCCTTTCACCCATGCCCTGTCCTTAGATAGTACACCAGTGTGCCAGAACACCCCTGGACCCTTCAGGACTGCGACTAGGTGGGATGGCTGTGTTGTATGGTTAGCCATGGTTATGGTTTATTTATGCTGCCCGTAACGGTTAAGTCTAATGACTTGTTTTCGCTGCTCGACAGTAATAGTCTCGTGGTTCCCCTTGTTTTACTACTTTCAGTTGCTGTGTAGCTATCTACTGCGTGTATGGCGTGTGGTGTGTTGTATAGTGTGTATAGGGTATGTGTGGAGTCGTTGTGTTATGTGGATGTGTTTGTGTGTGTGTGTGATGGTGGGATGACGTGTAGGTGTGTGTGAGTGTGTGTAGGTATGCGTGGTGGTCTGGTGTGTGGTGTGTGGTGTGTGGTGTAGGGGTGTGGGTCTCGATATGGGTGTGTTTGGGCGCGTGTGTTGGAGTGGGTAGGAAAGATGGTGTGTAGGTGTGTGAGTGTGTGTGAGTGTGTCGGTATGTGTGGTGTGGGTGTAGGCGTGGGTATCTGTGTGTTGTATGATATGGGTGTGTGGTGTGCGGTGTAGAGTGGGTGGGTGCGTGGGTGAGGCATGTGTGTGGATGTGGGTGTTTGTGGGTGGGTAGGATGGTATGTAGGTATGTCGGTGTGTGGGCGTGTCGGGGTGTGTGGATGTGTAGGTGTGTGTGGTGTATGAATGTGTGGTGTGTGTGGATATGTGGATGTCTGAGTATGTGTGTTAATGTGTGGATGTGTGGGTGTGTGGGATGTCTGGGTGTGTGGATGTGTGGTTGTGTGGGTTTGTGGTTGTGTCGATGTGGGTGTGGGTGGTGTGTGTGTGCGTATGTGTGGATGTAGGCAGTCTTGTACATGTGTGTGGAATGTATTACGGCGGGTATGTGTGTATCAGTGTACGTCTGCCTCTGCCTTTCTGTGCCTGTGAGGAGGTGGGGGTGGGGGTGGGTCATTGTACTACTACAAAGTGCGTTTGAATTCGTTCTGTCACGAGCTGAATCTCGTGAAGTCTCGTGATCATAAATCATAAATCATCCGTGCGCAATGAAGGGCATGACACCTGTAATTTCCACTCTCCCAGCGTCACCTCACACCTCCACCCCACATCCTCACACCTCAACAAACACCCACACATGAACACCCACATAGCCAGATCCCCATCCCCACTTCCCCACTTCCCCACTTCCTCACATCCACACCCCACACACCTCCACAAACACCCCCACACAAACACCCGTACACCCAGATCCCCACACAACACACACACACACACTCCCACCCTTCACTCATCCCTCAACTGGAGAGCTTGTCCAACCGCCAAGTGCTTTCTTCCCCCACACCCACCTCCGAACCCACACCTCAACTCACCCCTACTTGAACAATATTGTGTGTACATAAAACTAGCAAGTGTTTAAACTCACACCAAAATGGAAATAATGATCCTCGAAAGTTCTGGGAAATTTGCCTCTTTCTTTAGTTTCTTAAATGTTGTTTTCATTAATATATTTTTGTTAATACATATTTTAACAAAGCTATCACCAATAGCTACCAGGCTGCATATTGACTGTTCGACCCCTTTTCACATTAGTTTGTCTCCTGAGTTCTTGTCTCCTCCAGGTGTCATTAAATGTGCCTGAAAAATAAGTCACTTTTATTTATGTAGCAATCTGCACTGACCTCACAGGCAAGGAGCCACATAGACAGGTCCACTTGGACAGGAGATTGCACCAGGGAGCCTAGCTACGCTAATGGTTGGGATGCTAGCACAGGAATCGCAAGACGCCATGTTCCTTTTCTTTGCACCAGCCTCACAACATTGGGTCCGTGACCAGCATCCAGTACAAGCTGCATGCTGTGTGGTTGTATGTCTATTTAACTTTTAAGTGTCTGTGTGTGTGTAAAGTGCCTGTCACATTATGGCGGATTGAGCAAATGACAGAACCGGACAAAGAATATTCTAGTCCGGTGTTATTCGGACTTGAAATGTATCGATTATGTAACGGACGGGTAACGGACGGGTAACGGATGGGTAACGGACGGGGAATGGATATGTAACAGACGGGAACGGGCGGGAACGGACGGGAACGGACGGGGAATGGACGGTAACAGATATAATGGACGGGTAACGGACGGGTAACGGATGGGTAACGGACATGTAATGGATATGGAACGGACGGGAACGGACGGGAACGGACGGGAACGGACGGGAACGGACCGGAATGGACGGGGAACGGACGGGGAATGGACGAGGAACAGACGGTAACAGGTAATAACCACATAGGTTAGTCCGGCGCAATCCGTTAAAAGTTTTGTGTATGCTCAAAACTTGTAACGGATCAGGCCGGATATCAATGGATATCAACGGATATGCAACGGATATGCAATGGACACAAACTGGACTTTGCTGGATATCAACGGACTTTGTTCAGTTTCTTTCCGTTTCCCCAATCCGGTGATGTGTGACAGAGCCTTAATCATTAACACTAACAGACTTATGTAAGTAAACTATTTAACAGATTCTAGGGGGACACGTAGTAGCCTCACAATCAAGGAGCCACACAGACAGGCAGGCATGGATATGGTGACTGCATCAGGGAGCCTATATAGCCTATAATGGTTATGACTCCAGCTCTAGAATGGCAGACGTGTCGGTTCGAATCCCATTCTTCACATAATGTTCCCTTTATTTTTGTATCATCACACAACATTTATATCAAAGCGATCTAGCTAACATAATTTGGCATACCAAAACACTTTTAATTAATTTGAGATATATCCCTATTTGCTACGGAATTATAATCTAGTCAATTTACACGGCACCAGTGCCATTCGCCGAAACAGATGGCACCTCGTTACCACAACAACACCGCTCACAGTTCCGATATGTGGAACGAACAAAAAGTCTTTAACTTTTGAATATACAGTAAAACCTCTCTATACAGACCCCTCCACAGATCGACCACTCCCCTATAGCGATCGCTTTATTTGGGACCCAACAATACCATTGTAAGGATATTCTAACTCTCTAAACCGACCACCTCCCTAAATGGACCACTTAAAGTCGGTCCCACGGTCGGTCGATTTAGAGAGGTTTTACTGTACAGTAAAACCTCTCTAACCGACCACCTCCCTAAATGGACCACTTAAAGTCGGTCCCACGGTCGGTCGATTTAGAGAGGTTTTACTGTACCTTCATGCAGATGGTCACTAATTATAAACCGGGCGCGGTAGCCTAATCGGTAGAGCGCGGGACTCGCGTGCAGAAGGTCGGGAGTTCAGTTCCCGGTCGAGTGAAACCAATGACTTATAAAGTTGAGACTTGTCGCTTCCTAGCCTGGCGCTCAGCATTAATAGGATAGGACAAGGACTGGTTAGCTCAGTGTCAAAATAATGTGACTGAGTGGGATATCGGGTCATGGTGCCAGTGGCCTGATTTCCCAGTGGGGCAGCACTATAAAGTCACCATGAGTGCACACTTTCACAAGTCGGTACCCATCATGATATGACCTTAAATATTGCCAGGACGTAAAACTCCAACAACCAACCAACTAATATTAATCGCTCAACGCTTATAGATAATAACTGTACATGCAGAGTTACAATACAAGTAAATCTATACAGACATTTTTTGATGGAGGTAATCCACCATCTTGTGCTTCGCGGATATCTGACCTTACCTGGTATTATTGTGCGTAGCTCAAGCATACAGCATTCATTTTTATAGTTATGCACAATGCACATAAGACTAGATTAATATTGCGATACACTTAAATAATACTCTTTTCAGTGAGCGATATTAGGTGCAACTCGATGAAGCCACGTGACCATCCACGTATTTACATGCAGAATCAGGTTATGTCGTAACCATTGGTTACCCGGGCTCTGCTGCTCTAATTAAAGCTGCATAAGCCGATTAAAGGATCAAACTTTCCAAAACTAAAATATCTATCTAGATGTTATTCCACATATCCAAATTCGATACTGGTGCACTTATTAAGTATTTAGTATCTGGTACTGCATAGTGAGGGAATACAGAATGAATTTAATAGAACCATTTAATGCTGAAGCCTATGACGTCATAATTTCGATGTGCACATGCAAATTAATTTTGAATCTTCTCTTTATCTCCAAAATTAACCATATGTTACTTCTAACTCGATTATGGTGATCAGGTTAATATATGAGCCTGTCTCAAAAGGTGCTAGCTCTTCATTTTTTTGTCCATTGTAACGATTGACACAAAACAGCACAGAAACGGTTACACTGAAAACACAAGGACATTTGCTTCAAATCAATATGTATTCTATTGGGATTATGAAACACTATGAAAAAAACAAATCAGTTTATCCTGAGCAAATGTATAAGTAGATAGTGTGTTGATCATTACTATGGACAAAGTTTTGTCCCATATTGCTTAGCACCTTTTGAGACAGTCTCATTATATGTATATCAAATAATAGCAGAAATTCAAAACATCGGACTATGCAACTCTAAAACATGGCAGTACTGTTCGATCTTTTTCATTTAACAATACCCTCTTTTTCTGTTCTTGTTTTTGTCTTTTTAATTAAATTTGTGTGTGTTTAAAAAACAAACAAATATGAGCTGGTCACGTGCTGTACAAAGCAATAAACACCATAAAGCTGTGAGGGAGGGTAGGAGGCTTGAAAACCTTCCTTCTGCAGCATGGGAAGGGAGGGGGAGGAGCGGTTAACACCTGTACCGGATGGTTACCATAGTTACCGGTAAGATCCAGGCGGAGCAGGTAAGCAGAAGAACCCTCTACGGACGCTCCCATTAGTTCACGTGATAATCGTATTATTGCTATTCTTGTATGTATGTGGTCAACTATGAATACAGGAATATATATATATATACAGTAAAATCTCTCTAACTGACCACCGCCACAGATCGACCACTCCCCTATATCGATCGCTTTATTTGGAGGCAAACTATCGCCCATACAATATCATTGTAACAGGATTCTAACTCCCTAAATCTAGGACGTAAAACAACAACAAACACAACTCTACCGACCACCTCCCTAAATGGACCATTGAAAGTCGGTCCCATGGTCGGTCGATTTAGAGAGGTTTTTTGGTACTTGATCAATTATGGATATAGTAATATATATAACATATACATGTATGTCTTAATGAGAAATAATGAAACAAAAATTAAGTGAGGTTTCCCGCGTCTGTTAGGGATGAGAAGAACCGGTGGCAGAGCCACCGGTCACGAGCGTGAGGTGGAGGAGGCATAATATAGAATAATTGATACAATATATAAACAAATAATTCCCTTCAGCGCCTTTATACTCGCATAATACATTATTACAGCACATTACCTAGTAGTCTGCACTGACCGCTGAGGCAAGGAGCCACATACAAGTAGGCGTGGATAGGGTGATAGGTGTAATGGTTAGCACACTAGCTCCGAAATGGCAAGAAGTGTGGGTTCGAATTCTGCTGTAGTCACAATGTTTCCCATTTCCATTACCCCTACAACACTTATAGACCTATCTCCATACCTATGTATTTACATATTTATGTATTCACATATTTACGTCTTTGTATATTTAAATACTTATATTCAAATATGGGTCATTATCTAAAACTGGGCACTAAAGTGTGACATGGAAACCAAAAGTGAAAACCTTCCAAATAATATTAAAAAAACAGTCCAAATAATAGTAGAATCCATGTTTCTACAAAGGTGGGTATGTTGTGCATATGTCAGAGTTGGCAAACAAAAGGTCACTTTTTTATTTTAGATCTTATACATATTGAGTAATACATTAATATCACTCGTGTAACAAGAAAATCAAAGACACATCCAGAACTTCATTTTAACATACACAACAAAATCAAACAAGATTCATTGATTACAGTTAAGCAAACAATGTTATGTCTTACAAGAAAAAAGTTGAAAAAAAGTTTGGGTAAATGTATGGTGTTAATGTGTAAATTTTCACATGTTCACTTTAGCGCAAAATCGTGCAAGAATTATTTTGATATCTTTTGTGCGATAAATTCAATACATGTAGAACTGCTAACATAACTAATAGACAGAGGCTACAATCATTATTTTACTTGCTATCAATAAAACAAAGACTTAATTATCAGCATCGTAACGTGGAGACCAAGTAGGTGGTGCCCAGTTTTGGAGAATAACCCATATATCTCATCAAATGTTGTGCTTATTTATAAGTTCACAAAGAAGCTTTCTGCACGGGTTCTTTAGCTTTCCTCATAGTAAATGTCTAAACGAGGCCTTTTCTGAGTCGGGGTGCATAGTAGTAACCTAAATGTGAGGTGGTAATGAGGATGTTGTAAGATAATTAATTTAGGTGCTGAACCCCTTTTGATCCTGACTATTTTTTAAAAATTTCTTTTTGATGGGGTGTTTATGCTGTCCATAACATATAAGCCCGGATGATCGCGCTTGTTGCCAATGCTGGGCAGTTTTCGGCTTTATTTTATTATAGCTATTGTTTTGTGGTTAGTTAGTTGGTTGGTTGTTGGGAGCTTTACTTCCTGGCAACATCTAAGGTCACATCAGGACGGGTGTGGTTAGTAGTTCTATGTTAGTTTCTTAGTTTGTTCTTGATAATTGTTTTCCTTCTACTCTATCCCTAGACTAGCCTAATCTATTTATATATTATAGGCTTGTACACAATAGATGGTTGGTATGTGATTGATGAGTGGTTTTGTTGGTATCTGCTTAGTTTTATGGCCTGGGCACCTTCCAAGGGCTGTCCAGATGGCGGGCCGTGACATATCACATGCCCCACTTGGTCACAGTTTAGTGGTGGTTTCCTGGTTTTACCTTCCACGGGATATTTTTTATATGTTTTTACATCAGGAATTTGTCTTTCCTCTACCATTTGGGCATTCCAGACTTAGGCAGCCATTTCTAGTGTACTTCTTTCATGTGCTTTGATGTGGCTTCTGGGTTGTGTTAGTATTGGCGCATTGTTTGCTCTGGTATTCCTTTGCGGCTGGGTTAGATACCTCGACTAGACCCAAATGCCAGTGTTTTAGGTGTATTACTCTCCTGTTCTCTAGTAATTTTAATTTGTTATTTTTTGTGTGTGTCGTAGGTTGGGTGCAGTTTGTTCACCATAAGGCAGGTCTTAAGGGCTCTGTTTTGCAGTATTTGCAGGTTTTTTTGAGTAATTCTTGTTTGGTACATCCCCATAGTCAAAGTAGGGGAGCACCATTCCCTTTAAGACTTTTATTGACATTTCTTGGGTCATGTAGTTTCTTAGCTTTGCAAATTAGCTTTGCAAATTCTCAGTTTGTGGTTTATCTTTTGGATTTTTGTTATACATAGGTGGTAGTTTAGCTGGTTGTCCAGCTCTAGGCCTAAGTATTTATAGTGGCTTACTTTTTATAGTGTTTGGTTTCCTAGCTTGCAGTGTAGGTTGCTTTCTGGCATTATTTTATGTGAGAAAAGGACTGTTTTGGATTTTTTTTGCATTTATGGTTATTTTATTAGACTCACACCAGTCATCTAGTTTTATTAGGAGCTTTTTTAATTTTGTTATTACCTATTCTTCTGTGCTTCCTTCTGCATATATGATGGTGTCGTCCTGCATACAGCTGGAGGTGGTCTGTTTCAGGCCACTTTTCTAGGTCATTTATGTATATTATAAAGAGTAGTGGTCCCAGGACTGATTCTTGGGGTAAACCACATGTGACAGGTTGGTGGTCTGATAGTGTATTCTTTACTTTGGTCGTAATGCGAAGCATTACGTTTGATGCGAGGAAAGGAAGAGTCCCCCCCCTCCTGACCCCGGGCTGTCGCGCAGCATTCGCGCCTCGCGCGACGCCCGCTGCTCACCCTCGCCCTCCCCCCGCCCTGAGCCTTCACGCCTTCCCTGCCACTGCTCACCTTCTCCCTTATAAGGCCGCCCGCCCGCCTCCTTCAGCCATTCGCCTCCAGTCTCCACCACGCTGCCCTTTTTCTCCACCCACCCACCCAACTATCTCCTTCTAGCTCCCTTCCTGGTGGAGGGCTCTTCGGCGCACCCCCTTCCATAGACCCTCAGGACTCCCTCCTCGGGCCTTTCCCTCGGCCGGACGCTCTCAGCATATAACCTACCCTCGATATCTTCTCTATAGATTTTGATATTTGCACTGTTACCTGCCCTGTATATCTCCTCTATATGTTTTGATACTGATTGCTGTATATTGCTCTGTTTATATATTGCCCGAGGCGTCTCAATAAACGCCTCAGTTTCCCACTCCCGAGTTCTGTCTTCCTTTTTTGCGCATCAGTATTTTGTTGTCTGTCTTTCAGGTAGCATTTTATCCAGTTTATACAGTTAGATTGTATGCCCATGTGGTTTAGCTTTTGCAGTAGTATACTGTGGTCTAAAGGCTCAAAAGCTTTGCTGAAATCAATGAAAGCTGCTCCAACTATTTGTTTTTGCTTCATTGATGTCGTGTGTTAGGTTGGCTATTGTTTTTTATGTGGAGCGCAGTTTCTTTTGTTTACTATATTGTTTTTTTTCTAGATGTTCATTTATATGCCTGTGCAATATTTTCTCAATTAGCTTGCCTGAGGTTTGCAGAATTTATATTGGTCTATAGTTCCCCCTGTTTTGCTTCTCCCCACCTTTGAAACTAGGGGTAATAGTTGCCATCTTCCAGGCTTTGATGAATTATAACTCTGTGGTTCTTTTTAAACGTAACTAGTTTATTAAGTCAGATACTTCACGGTTCTATACGCTCCAACTGAGGATTAGTCAACGTGATCGATTGCTGTAAAATTGGTTTCAAAACAAATTAGGTCAAGTTGATTAAGCTCTGGCAGCAAGTGTAATTAGCAGTCTGATGCCGCTGATTGGTGCAAAAGAAATCTAAGTAAAACGAAGGTGAATTTTCATTAAAAATATTAACTAGATATAACTGGGTTTTGATGAAAATATTAAAATTTGACATAGCATATGAATATATATGTATATATATAGCATGTAGAGAGTATGTTCCTTTCAAGATAACATAAACAGACGTCAATGGTGAAGTCAATGGTCTTCCAGCATTTGTTAAAAATTACTGAACACCAATTATGGGGGCGGTGGGGAAGTAGGCTATTCAAGGGTGTTTTTTTAAGAGGTGTCTTGTCTTATATGTTTCCTGAAAGTCTTTTATCTTGCTTTATTGCAAACATGTTCCTACAGGATACCTTCATATTCAATATAAATAAAAACCTGAAAGACACCATTATGCATAATTGTAGGCATCATCATAGTACTCATGGATGGGTGGAGTGATTTCAAATAGTCTCCGTCCAGTCTTTGACTTCCATCCATTTGAAATCACTGCGCCGAGACGCTGGCACTATTATATATACTTACGCATATGTAAAATGGTGTCTTTCGATAATAATATACTTTCATTCTCATAGAGAAAGAAGTGGGTGGTAATTTCACGGCAATGCCCACCCACAATTACCTGTGCTCGTCAGGCGGTAAATGTGTGGGTTTACTGTAAGTGTCGCGCATCATGTCACGTGACTGAGCATGCGCATTGAGTCTAATGCCTGAGATGAGGTTTGAGGGCCTGAGGGCTTGAGGATCTCAGGGCTTAAGGATCTTAGGGCCTGAAGGCTTGATGATCTGAGGACATGAAGGCTTGATGATCTGAGGACCTGAAGGCTTGATGATC
Organism: Branchipolynoe longqiensis; assembly: GCA_030323885.1. Taxonomy (NCBI): domain Eukaryota; kingdom Metazoa; phylum Annelida; class Polychaeta; order Phyllodocida; family Polynoidae; genus Branchipolynoe; species Branchipolynoe longqiensis. The sequence continues at coordinate 146,144 of JASIRB010000781.1, read as the reverse complement.
TGAGGGCCTGAAGCCTTGATGATTTGAAGACTTGATGGGCTGAAGGCTTGAGGATCTGAGGGACTGAATGCTTGATGATCTGAGGACCTGAAGGATTGAGGATCTGAGGACCTGAAGGATTGATGGTCTAAGGACCGGAAGGCTTGATGATCTGAGGGCCTGAAGCCTTGGTGATTTAAAGACCTAATGGGCTGAAGGCTTGATGATCTAATGGACTGCATGATTGATGATCTGAGGGCCTGAAGGCTTGATGATCTGAGGGCCTGAAGGCTTGATGATCTGAAGGCTTGATGATTTGAAGACCTGGGGGCCTGAAGGCTTGAGAGCTACAAATCCTGGGGCCTGTGTACCTTAAGAGATTGAGGGCCTGAGGTCTAAAGAGCCCGAGGGTATGAAGGTCTAGAGAGCCCGAGGGCCTGAGGTCTAAAGAGCACGGGGGGCTGAGGTTGAGGTGAGTAGAAGCCACTTATCTCTGCGCATGCCACAAATCCTAGGGACTCAAACCCCATATTAAACAAAAACCCCAATGTACATAGACACATTATTTATATTCCTCGTGGACGTTGAATGTGCACACATTGTAACAGTAGTCCACTGAACAGAGGGAGACAGGTGAAGGGAGGAGGGGCATAGTGAGCAGTGGTGGTGGTGGTGTGGCTGGTTGGTTAGTGGGGGGGGGGGGGGGCAGTCAGGCAACAGTTGGGTGACAGTCAAACTGGCAGGTTGACAGGACCTACAGACGTGGCATCCCACCCACCACTCATGCACTCCCGGTGCAGTCAATTACAAATAAAATGCTAACATTGTCTGCACCGAGTTGCCCATTTAACACGAGTGTAGTGCTTGCTTGTTGGGGTTTTACATCCTCGCAACATCTAAGATCACATCATGATGGGTACTGATTTGTGACAGTGCGCACTCATGGCGATTTTATAGTGCTGATCCAGTGGGAGACAATGCTGCTGGCTACCATGACCTGATTTCCTACGCAGTCACATTATCCTGATACTGAGCTAACCAGTCCTTGCCCTATCCTATTGACGGGAAGAAGGCGGATGGGGGGATGTGGGAGGCGGAATGCGGGAGGTGGGGGGAGGAAGGCGGGAGGAGAAGGCGGATGAGGGAGGTGAGGGGGAGGAAGGTTGGGGGAGAAGGCTGATGTGGGAGGCGGAAGGCGGGAGGTGGGGGGATGAAGGCGCGGGGAGAAGGCGGATGTGGGAGGCGGAAGGCGGGAGGTGGGGGAGGAAGGCGGTGGGAGAAGACGGATGAGGGGGTGGGGGGTGGGAGGCGGAAGGTGGACATAGGAGGGCAGGACGCGCGAGGGGGAGGCGGGACGAAGAAAGTGAGTAGTGGGTGGCGGGCGCCTGGAGGCGGGCGGCAGGAAGCAGAATGCGGGAAGCAGAATGCAGGAAGCAGAATGCGGGAAGCAGAATGCGGGAAGCAGAATGCGGTAGGCAGGTGCCTGAAGGCAGGAGGTGGGAGGCGGGTGGCGTGCGCCATGCGGCAGTAGGCGGGAGGCGGGCAGCGGGGAGTGGGAGGAGGGTGGCACGCGCCATGTGGCAGTAGGCGGGAGGCGGGCGGCAAGAGGCGGGCAGCGGGAGGTGGGAGGCAGAAGGGTTACACTTAGATTGACAGTCCGGCAGGTGAGGTTGACAGCATCAATTGCTGGCATCAATTAGTGTGATACCGGCGCCGGCGCCGGCACCTTACGCGCGCGAAGGTTTACGCGCGCGGTACTGCCACCATTACGCGCCACCTACGGACCGACGCGGCGACCACAAAACATCATACATAATTCCTGCCCGCCCACAACCCCGGTCGGCGCGTCCCCGCCATAATTGAATAAAAACGGGTCTACTTCCGGTGCAACTAACACTTCACCGACCATTTGTGCGACTTCCTGTCCAATTAACCCTTCACCGATCAATTTTGCAACAGCCGATCAGGAAGTAGCAAGGAAAACAACCACGAAGTCTGGATTGATACATTTAATAATGGCTTAAAGCAGACTTCAAATTAGACATTATGCATCTCTGCACAATCTGTGAAAAATTTGTGAAAAAAAATATTAGTTTAGAAAGAGAGAGGCGGAAGTAGAGATACGTAGGTAATTAGTTTGTAATTTTAGCGGTGTTTATTGGAAGGCGATGTGTTAGTAGCACGCACCCTAAAAGAGAGGGGGATGGAGAAAGACGACGTGTGGATGGGCGTGTTGAGGAGGCGGGAAGGAGGTGGGTGGCTGGGGGAGGGGCGGTGAGTGGGTGGGCGGAGGGAGTAGTGGCGGTTGGTAGGGCGGGGGTTGGTAGGGCGGGGTGGAGGGTAGGACTGATGAAGTCACCCGGCGGGTGTAGGGGTGAGGGCCCAGGGTGACGTGTGGACACCGCCGCCCCCCCCCCCCCCTACACCCGACAACACGCCCGGAAGGAAGGCGCTCAGTGTGCAGTTCATGCAATAGTCGACACGCCGGTCGGCGGGCGCGGGCGGCGGTTGGCGGGCGGGCGACGCGGCGGCGCGCGGCGGGTGACGGGCGGCGGGTGGCGGGTGGCGGGTGGCGGGTTGCGGGCGGCGGGCGGCCACCAGCGAGCCCTTGCCAATCTATCAAGCCTAATGGCGCACAACCTTGCTTATCTCGCACAAATTACGTGTCAATCAGTTGCTGATAGACTTGGCGCGCGGGTCGCCGCCCGCCCTCCGTGCCGCCCATGGTACGCGCCACTTGAGTCCTCCCTACGGGCGGCGGGCGGCGGGGGATGCGATGGTGGGGTTGTGGAGGAGCGGGTGGGTGCCGGGAGAGGTGGGGTGAGTAAGTGTGGTTGGCGGGATTCAGAGGAGGTGAGGAGGGCGAAAGGAGTGTGACCGGGCCGCAGGAAAGGAAGGGTTGGAGAGGGCCAGAGGACAGCAGAGCAGAACAGAGCAGGGAAGAGCAGGGCAGAGCAGGGTAGAGCAGAACAGGGCAGAGCAGAGCAGGGCAAAGCAGAGTAGAGCAGGGCAGAGCAGTGCAGCACAGAGCAGCACAGATAAGAGCAGGGCAGTGAAGAGCACAGCAGCGCAGCCAGAATAACACAGAGCAGAGCAGCACAGAGTAGAACAGAGCAGAGCAGAACAGAGCAGGGCATAGCAGCGCAGAGCAGAGTAGAGCAGGGCAGGGCAGAGCAGAGCAGGGCAGAGCAGAGAAGAGCAGCGCAGCGCAGAGCAGATCAGAGCAGAGTAGATCAGTGCAGTGCAGAGCAGAGCAGCACAGAGTAGAACAGAGCAGAGCAGAACAGAGCAGAGCAGGGCATAGCAGCGCAGAGCAGAGTAGAGCAGGGCAGAGCAGAGCAGAGCAGGGCAGAGCAGAGCAGAGCAGCGCAGCGCAGAGCAGAACAGAGCAGAGTAGATCAGTGCAGTGCAGAGCAGAGCAGAGCAGGACAGAGCAGAGCAGAGTAGGGCAGAGCAGAGCAGAGCAGGGCAGAGCAGTGCAGCACAGAGCAGCACAGATCAGGGCTAGGCAGTGAAGAGCACAGCAGCGCAGCCAGAAAAGCACAGAGCAGAGCAGCACAGAGTAGAACAGAGCAGAGCAGAACAGAACAGAACAGCGCAGAGCAGCGCAGAGCAGCGCAGAGCAGCGCAGAGCAGCGCAGCACAGAGCAGAGCAGCGCAGAGCAGCGCAGCGCAGAGCAGCGCAGAGCAGCGCCAGAACCGAGTACGGTCAGAGGGTTGGAGACGTAGGGACGGTAAGGACTGGTCAGAAAGGGTTTGTAGTTTTAGTGAGTTTGTAATGAGTGGAAAGACGGGTGGGTTGTGGTGGAAGAAGCGGTAGACCGAGCAATGGGTGGGGTAGGGAGGGCTGGGGGGGGGGGAGTTTGCGCAGTGAATTCTACACAACTGGGACTAGAATAGTAAATTCATAGTAATCGAAGCCAACGCGCCCTTATTAGGGCCGACAAAAATAATCTGCTGCCCCCCACCAACCCCCACCTACCCAACCCCTAGTACCACCCACCCCCACCCCCACTACCACCCACCCCCACCCCCACTACCACCTCCATCGCCGTGTGTAGAGGCGCTGGTAACTCGACCTGTCGGAGACTTGGTGATGGGCCCGACACTGAGTCAAACACAGACAAGTCCAGTGTGTCCAGTGAAACTGTTGACTGCACACACTGCGTCAGACTTAGATGCATAGCTGATCCGTTACATGGGTAGGGTGTGTTGCGCAGTGAGTGGTTGGAGGGTTGGAGGTGAGGCGGGGGGGGGGGGACTTCAGGGAATGGAGGCGGGGGAGGATGGGGGGATTGGACGGAGTGGGGGGGGGGGTGATTGGAGGCGGAGATGGGGGGGGGGGGGGGAGTCGGGCAGGGTGACTGGAGGTGGCGGCGGTGGGGTGCTGGGGTTGCTGGGGTAGCCTTATGTAGGATATGGGGTGCTGAGGTAGTCTTCTATGGGAGATGAGATAGCCTGCTGTGAGAGATGGGGTGCTGGGGTAGCCTGCTGGTGGAGATGGGGTGCTGGGGTAGCCTGCTGGTTGGGATGGGGTGCTGGGGTAGCCGGCTGGGGGTGCGGGGGTGGAGGAACAGTACGCCGGCCGCTGCCTATTTGTAGAAGGGCGCCACCTGACGGCAGACTTTGACAACCCGCCCGGGTTACCATTGTAGCTCCCATCCACCGCCTGGCTATCCCGGGGCCGCGCATTACTAACAGTTCACCACTGGGAACCAGCAACTAAAACTAACCGAGTCTGACATCCGGCGAAGTACACTGCTTCTTATTCAATTCAATCTAAGGCAGTCGCTTATGATAATAATGATAATAATAATAATAATTCCATGGTGGTTGTATCAGTGTTTGCTTGTGAAGCGATGCTTTCATTTTGTGGTTGTTTTTGTCTCCGTGGAAGACAGTCGGGGAATTGTTTGCCCGACGGCCTCCTGCCACTCGGCCGCCCGCCCAGTTCTTGGTCAGGGTCACGTGGTGGGGCCACATGGCTTCAGCGACATCTGCTCACTCTCCACCCCGCCTCTCACTCGCCGGGCAGAGGCTCTGATTATGTGACACACGCAGTTGTCATAGGCACAAAAGTACATGTTGATGGGATAGATGGTGGCGGGAGTGGGTGTGTGGGTGTGTGGGTGGCGGGTGTGGGTGTGTAGGTGGTGGATGTGGATGGGTAGGTAGTGGAGTTGGGTGTGTCAGTTGTGGGTGCAGGTGTGTAGGTGGCGGGTGTGTTGTGTAGGTGGTGAGTGTCAGTGTATCGGTGTGTAGGTAGTGTGTGATGGTGGTTGGTGTTTGTATGTAGGTGTTGGGTGTGGGTGTGTAGGTGTTTGGGGTGGGGGTGTAGTTGTTGGTGTTGGGTGTGTGGGTGGTTGTGTGTGGGTGGTGGGTGTAGGTGTGTAGGTGGCGGGTGTGTTGTGTAGGTGGTGAGTGTCAGTGTATGGGTGTGTAGGTAGTGTGTTGGTGTTGGGTGTTTGTGTGTAGGTGTTGGGGTGGGTATGTGGGTTTTTGTGTTGGGTGTGTGTGGGTGTTTGTGTGTGGGTGTTTGTGTGTGTGTGGCGGGTGTAGGTGTATGGGTGGAAAGTATGGGGGTGAGGTATGAACTGTGGCTTGTGGGGGTGATGTGTGGATGTGGAGGCGAGGTGTGTGAGCTATGTGAGGTGTAAGGTAATTTCTGAGGTATGTTAGTGTCACAAGTCGGTACCCGTCCTGATAGGACCTTAGATGTTGCCAGGAAGTAAAACTCCAACAACCAACCAACCAACCAACGCATCCCTTTTCAGAGTGATATACTTTGTGCATTTCCCTTACTACTACATGTAAGTACTGGAGATGGACAGGATAGGAGAAAGTAGTCAGTACGTGGAATGGACAACAAAGTAGTCAGTGTGTGTGACCCTTGTAGCCCTGCCTCTATGTATATATATATATATGTATATATATACACAGTATAACCCCATTAAACCAAACTTTGCAGGACCCTAGAAATTTGTTTGGATTAACCAATCATTGGTTTAACCGAGCTTTGGCTTTGACTTTGACTTTCACTTTGAGTAAGCGTGTATTGCACATGTAATATACAATGTATGTGACCACTTTGATCTTTGTTTTTTATGTATATACAGTATAGCCCCATTAAACCAAGCTCGGTTAAACCAAACGATCGGTTAATCCTACCTTTTTTCGGCGGCCCGGCAAAATACTACCATTTATCATATAAAAAAGTCAGTGGTGTCTCAGATGACCTTATAACCACATGAAAGTTTGGTTTAAACATACCGAAGTGGCTTGGGGTCTGACAATTTTGTTTGGATTAACCGATATTTGGACTAACCGACTTTGGTTCCACTGACTTTTTTTTATATGATAAATGGTAGTATTTTGCCGAGCCGCTGAATAAAGTTTGGATTAACTGATCGTTTGGTTTAACCGAGCTTGGTTTAACGGGGTTACACTGTATATATATATATATATATATATATATATATATATATATATCGCGGCATGTATTGGATGACTTGCCCGCCTGTTTGATTGTGTATGTGGGCGGCTCCGTTTACTGCTAGTTCTACAATGGTTTTTGCTGCCTGCCTTACCTTCCACATATGAGTGGCGTCTACACACTCGTGCTGTGTGTGAAATGGAGCCCTTTCAGCATCACCCCACAGCAAGCTGAAACCCGCCTGCTATTTGCACTTAGTGCATTTTGCATGTATATATATATACAGCAGAGAACCCCCCCCCCCCCACACACACACACCCTCCCCTCCTTCACACCGTTACAAATAAAGAGCACTCCCCCCCATCGCCCAATTAAGTAGAGTCTCAGATGAACTCGGGTTATTGCGGCTGCATAGATCAGTCGTATGTAGCTTCCTTTAAAGGCTCTGTCAAACATCACTCGATTGGGGAAATGGAAAGAAACCGAACAAAGTCCGTTGATATCTGGCAAAGTCCGGTTTGTGTCCATTGCATATCCATTGCATATCCGTTGATATCCATTGATATCCGGCCTGATCCGTTACATGTTTTGAGCATGTACAAAACTTCTAATGGATTGCGCCGGACTGACCTATTCGGTTATTATCCGTTACCGTCCGTTCCCCATCTGTTCCCATCCATCCGAATAACACCGGACTAGAATATTATTTGTCCGGTTCTATCCGTTGCTCAAACCGCCATAGTGTGACAGGCACTTTAAGCCCGTCAGACACATTCTGAGATTGGCGATTATTGGCTGTCAATGCCATCCATATATTAGCGATGTTCGCGACAGCTGCGAAATTCTGCCAGCCACCCTTGTTTTACAACCGAGTCATGCTCCACTGTCCCTCTACCCAACACGATAACTTCCAGTTCCACGCTTGATTGGTTTTGTTGTTGGAATTTTATATCCAGGCAACATCTAAGGACGGGTACCGACTTGTGACAGTGCACACTCATTATGACTTTATAGTGCTGCCGCACTGAGAAATCAGACCGCCAGAACCATAACCCGATATCCCACTCAGTCACATCATGCTGACACTGAACTAAGCAGTCCTTGCCCTGTCCTATTAATGCCGAGTGCCAAGCTAGGATTAGGAAGCAGCAAGTATCAATTTTATAAGTCATTGGTTTGATTCAACCGGGAATCGAACTCCCGATCTCCCGCACGGGAAACCTGCGCTCTACCGATTCGGCCACCACGTCCGGTGAGGAGCACACATCTCTGGCGTTCTTTCTCACTCTAAAAGCTGCGAACACACGCGACACGGGAGTGACGCAGTACTCGCGCGGGCGTCACCCGGACAAAATCGAAATGTATACAAAGAGAATCCAAACACACTGGCGCGGGCGGGTCTCGCGCGGGCGTCGCGCGGACGGATAGCATCGCTTTTGGAGCGATTTTTGTCGCTTGACGCGTTGTGCCGCTTGGCTTTTCACTGACTTTGCCCGACTTTTCCCGACTTTGCCCGACTTTTCCCGACTTTGCCCGACTTTTCCCGACATTTCCCGACTTTGCCCGACTTTGCCCGACTTTTCCCGACTTTGCCCAATTTTACCCGACTTTGTCTGACTTTGCCCGACTCTGCTCGACTCTACCCAACCCGACTCGAATCTACTCGACTTTACTTGACTCCTTGACTATACCTGACTCTGCTCGACTCTACCCGACTCGACTCTACCCGACTCTACTCTATCCAACTCGACTCTACCTGACTCGACTCTATCCTACTCGATTCTATCCAACTCGACTCTACATGACTTCACTCTACTTTACTCGACTCTACTTTACCCGACTTGACTCTACCTGAATCAACTCTACCAGAATCGACTCTACCAGAATCGACTCTACCTGACTCGACTATATCCAACTTGACTCTACCTGACTTGACTCTACTCGATGCTACTCTACCTGACTCAACTCTACCGGACTTGACTTTACCCGACCTGACTTTACCCGACCTGACAGTCAGGTCGGGTAAAGTGAGGTCGGGTAGAGTGAGGTCGGGTAGAGTGAGGTCGGGTAGAGTCTGCTCGGGTAGAGTGAGGTCTGGTAGAGTGAGGTCGGGTAGAGTCTATAGCTTTCTTGCCGCGTGCCGTCCGCGTCCAGTGTGTTCGCTATTTCCGCGTGAGAACCGCATGCTGTCCGCTTGTAATTGCCGCCCGCGCGACACCCGCGTCCTGTGTCTTCCTAGCTTTACCCAGTTCCCTTCATTGGCCTGGTTTAGTTCCCAGTTTCTCCGCAAGGAGGAGTGCTCCGCAGCCGACCCTAAATGACCAGACGACACAAAATGGCTGCGGTACGTCACTGACGTACACTGAGTACGCCGACGCCGATCTCGGGCGCATGCGTGTGCGACAGGAGGTGGTCAGTGAAAACTGCCATGAGTAGGCAGTCATTAGCGGGCGCTGCTGCTGCCCCCTACTGACCACCGACAGCGGGGCAGCTTGACCAAAGAATTCCCGCCAATTATTTCCAGCCATTTCTCCCCTCCACCTTTTCCAAACTCGTTAAAGCTGCGTACTCTGATAAAAACATAAATTTTTCAAAACCAAAGCAATTATCTATATTTGATTAGCTTAGATAGCGATTCACTTATTAAGCATTTGTCGCCAAATAGAAGGGAATAATACTAAGCCAATTTAATAGAACCTGTTACGGCAGAAGCCTATGATGTCAGAGTTTTGGTATGCTTGCCAAAGTTTTGGCATGCTTGCTAAAACTAATTTTGCAGATTTAAACTCCCAATATCCTCATAGTTGGCATGCTTGCCAAAACTAATTTTACAGGTTTAAATCTTCAAATATCCTCAAAGTTAGGCATTTAAAATAAAAGCTTCTTCAAACTGAAGTAAGGGAGATTATAACAATCAATTTAATATATTTATCTCAGAAAAAATGACGGAACCTCAAACCCATCGGACTATGCAACTTCAATATTTTCCAAGAATCTAGTTTGTCAGCATAAAAATATACCCCCCACCCCACCCCACCCCACCCCTCCCTCCAGCACCCGCAAATAATTACACAAAAGTGGAAGAGAATTCCATCAATTATTGTAAGCAAACTTCAGTGATTTTAACTATCTTTTTTTTTTTACTGGAGGTGGGGCATTATTATGGAGAAATCAATCGTTTAATTTGGGATATAATTTTCGAGGAAATTGCCGTGGGATTGTTGGGAAATAGCCAGAATGGGTCAGTCACATCAGGACTACGGACGCGGGGCCGCACGCGACCCAGCGAGGAAAGCCGACGCTGCCAGTTAGCGTCTCAGTCACGTGGATGCCGTCAAATGTCGTCTGCGCTTGACTTCCGGCGACAATCATGGTTGTAGTCACGTGACATTGACGGCCGGCCGCGACACGCGAGGTTGAGGCCGGCAAAGATCAAGGGTGAGTGCGGGGGGTCCTTATATACGGGTGGCCGCTCATGGAGCATGCTATCTTTCATGTGTCTGAATACACACAGACCCCCCCCCCCCCCGACACACACACACACAAACATACTGAGGCCAAACAAACACAAATTGACACCTGTTTCTCAGGCATCGGTCACGTAAATTTTGAGTCCCACCGACCCTTTTTTAGAATAGTAATTTTGAAGAAATGGTCGACTCAAATTTTCTTTCTTTTTTTAATCCGCTCCACCGAAATTCAATGGCCGCTCCATCAGGTTATTCTTTTCTTTCTTGGAGGTTTATGTCCTAGCACAACACTTTGATGGGGTTTTATGTCCTAGCACAAATTTAAGCACAGTTTTGTTTTTCAGTCAATTAATTACTGGATAATTTTCTCTGGCTAAATTAAAATACAGAAAGAATACAATTGCTCCAAAATTCTTTAACCAAATACTAACATTTAAAATCCACATTTGACCGCCCACCTACCACAAGTTCTGAGAAATAAGTATGTTTTTTGGGTGGTGGGGTGGGGGGCTATGCACAATCTCACCAGCTTCAGCTAATGTCCAGCCTTAGTAAAACCTAGATGGTAATTGGATAAGATGATTGGGCCGTCAAATTAACTACACGGCTTGCATTGATTCTCATTCGGAGAAATGTGAGTATTTCTATGTGTTCAGTGTTAACAGCGGCTTTCCAAATAGTTAAAGGAACAATTTTTGTATTAGTTATTAATATTATGGTAATACTGCCGCCTTCTTGGAACCTTTCAAATGCTTCCTTATGCAAGGTTTCCCCACATTTCCGCGCATGGAAAATATGGCTGCCATGCAAATATACCGATGTGGTCCCACATAAGACAGAACTTCCGAATGAACACCAAGGACAATTAACGACGAGACAGAAGTGGTATAATTTGCATTTATTCAATCAAAATAAGAAATGTCATCGAACAATAGGTAAGCAAACTCGTCGCTCTCAACCCTACCGCTGGAGTAGCCTTTTTGTTAGTTGAGGGGGGGGGGGCGGCAAAATTGGTGATCAGGCTGGTCTTCGCGGGTTTGTATCCAGGCGGCGAGTGAGCAGTTCCAGGCTGGCCATGACGTCAGCACCTGGATGGATGAAACCGCTAGATGGCAGGTTAAGTGGTATAGAAGTTTTAGTTTGAAAGTCAAGGCTAGGTGGCAGCATCGTACACAGCAAGGCCTGATGCTGTCGATATTTAACGTTAGGGGCAGCATGATGGTTAATTTAGTTTTGAATTGATAGGTGTCATGTCAATGTTGTAAGAGTTGGCTGAGTGCCCTACCCATTCCCCGTCCTGATATGACCTTAGATGTTGCTAGGACGTAACACAACAACAAACAAACAAACCCTACCCATTCCGCCCCGTCGCAAATTACCCATGTTATGCTAACATGAACAATTTGTGCACTTTGTGTCTTGGCATGTTTTGCTTGTTCTATATCTATTCTGAAAATCCACTATTTAATTTAGTTAATATTTATTTTTTGTTTCTTCAGCGAATAGTGCAAACTGTACAATAGAACCACAACTAACATGGCTAGTGTCACCCACACCACACAGAACGAGACAGAGCGACTGGATAGGGAGGGGGGGGGGGTGACATGGGTATTATATTACCTCCGTTTAAGAGAACAACAAGTTGGAAGCAGAGATTAGACATATGATAGATTACCTCTTGGTAGACACAGGTATAGAAACCTTGAAAAGTCTGAGCTGAAAGTTTTAAATGAGAAAGATGGGGTTTGTTGTTAGACAACTCACCGAGTGCCCAGCGCTTCCATCAGCCCGCGCACTTGTTCACTAAATGTCGTATGATGCCAGCAAAGATAGCACCATCCGACATTTAGTGGTTGTCGATTACAATTTCAGTGAAACCTAACAGCGCGAATGAAAGCTACAGAGATTAAATACAAAGCGGGTTTCTTCTTATAAACATATTTGCCAATCCCCACCCCCCTATGACACCTGTGACATATCCCACATTTACGACATGTCGTATATATGAAATCACCAAGATGACGTCATGCACCTTTTGATGACGTCATAGTGCTTGCCGAATACAATCTCAGTGAAACTATGTGAGTGTGTTTTAATGAAGAATACTAGAGTTTGGTGCAGATGTGTATATATATAATTGAACGCAGACGACATTTTGTCAGAACAGGCGGGAAAGTAAAGCCATTTGCTAACGACAGAGGCTGATTTTGTATTCTGTGCGGGATTGCTTTGAATCCTTTCAAATACAGCAAGTCTTCTAATATTCATCCCGGCTTACCTTTTTATAAGGCGTCAAGGTGAAATCATTATAATAGCTGCTGTCAAAAACTGTCTTTCCACTCTTTCTCAGTAGGGTCTTCCCATGAAAGAACTGTTTGCGACAAAGTAACTACCTAACGTTTAAATTGTGTGTGCTTCTCGAGAAATCTCTCTGTTTAAAAACAATATACCAGACATCACATGCCACGCTACGTAGAAGGTGGATCAGTTCAGTTGGTTGGTTGCAGGAGTTTTGCGTCCTGGCAACATCTAAGGTCATATCAGGACGTAAATCAGTTTAGTACTAGTAGTTAAAACCCACGACCAGACGCGACAGTCGCAACAGTAGCACGCCGACTTCCCATGTGAGCGGAAGGTCGTGGGTTCCATCCCCGACCGAGTCAAGACTTTACAAGATTCATTGCTTGTTGCTGACATCAATAGGATATGACAATGGCCGGTATACTCAGTATCAGGATAATGTGACTGAGTAGGATAGCGGATCATGTTGCCGGTGGCACAGTCTCCGAGTGGGGCAGCACTATTGAGTCACCATGAGTGCGCACTGTCACAAGTCGGTACCCATCCTGATATGGCCTTAGATGTTGCTAGAGCATAAAGCCCCAACCATCAGAACCATAGGATTATGCAATCCTAAGAGTTAATTGTCTACGCATATATTGCCATATTGAAATGTTAGTGCAAAACAAATTTAATCTCAATAAACAGTTTGCACTAAAGACCTAGTGCATACTTGTTTGGTTGACTTTGGTTTAGTTTCGGTTGATTAAAATATAGGATAGTATTATATTGTGTCTTTTTGTTTGTTTTGTTTGTTGTTGTTTTACATCCTAGCAACATCTCAGGTAATATCAGGACGGGTACCGACTTGTGACAGTGCGCACTCATTGTGACTTTATAGTGCTGTCCCACTGGGAAACCAGGCTGCCGGCACCATGACCTGGTATCCCACTCAGTCACATTATCCTGACACTGAGCACACCAGTCCTTGCTTTGTCATAATAATGTCGAGTGCCTAGCTAGGAAGCGACAAGTATAAATATTTTAGTCATTGGTTTGACTTGACCAAGGTTCGAACACACGACCCCATGATCTACCAGCACAGGAGACGGACGCTCTAACTTATTCGGCCATCCCATTTATTGTGTCAACTGATTCTTGTTTGTTAAAAGAAAATCGAAGCGGTAACAAACGGGAATCATTGCCACGATTCTTTTAATGAAGCAGTCAACCATTAGTGATATGAAGTGTAAATAATTCATTAAGAGTTGAATGTCTGCGTCATATTTGTGTTTCACTTCGCTTTTTTATCCTACATTCACCGGATAAATTTCCAAATAAAATGTCTCCCTCATTGTATTGCTGCTTGTCCTATACTAATAATGCCGAGCGCCAAGGTCGGGTAACAAGTATTAACTGTTCTTCTTTTCTCTTTTTTGGTTAAGTTTCAGTTTGTGGGAGCTCGTGGAAAGGAAACGCCTTCCTCATTTGGCCACCTGGTCCTGTTGTGTACAGGTCAATCAGCATCAGCATCAGCATCAGCACCATCAGCATCTTCAGCACCAGCATCAGCAACACCATCATCAGCATCTTCAGCACCATCATCAGCAGCATCAGCATCAGCACCATCACCATCTTCAGCATCAACATCAGCATCAGCAGCACCAGCATTATCATCTTCAGCACCATCATCAGCAACATCAGTATCATCACTATCATCATCACCAACTTCAGCACCAGCATCAGCAACACCAGCATCAGCACCATCGCCATCAGCAACACCAGCATCATCACCATCGCCATCACCATCTTCAGCACTAGCATCAGCAACACAGCATCAACAACACCAGCATCAGCATCTTCAGCACCAGCATCAGCAACATCAGCATCAGCAACACCAGCATCAGCAACACCAGCATCAGCACCATCGCCATCACCATCTTCAGCACCAGCATCAGCAACACCAGCATCAGCATCTTCAGCATGACATGTTTACACTTCAAATATCTCAAAAGTTTGCCATTTAAAACAAAAGTCACTTCAAACTAAATTAAGGGAGATTAAGGCAATCAATTTAATATATTTATCTCAGAAAAATGGGACCAAACTCAAAACCATCGCACTATGCCACTTTAAAACAAATCTTTTAGAGAACCTATGAAATACTGGCTTATTTTGAATCCTTTACTTTGCAGCCTCAATCTCTCACCACGCAGACACCGCCATTCCCGCTCACCCTTGTAGAAACCTCCCGGTACCCCGACCTCACCACCATCCCCTCCACCCCATTACCTCCATCACCCCCACCACCCCCACCACCCCCACCACCCCCACCACCCCCACCGCCACCCACTGATCTCCCCTGCCCATCACGTGACACCAAGCCACCACTACCCGTGCCAGCTCTTCCCCTAGCAGGCATGACGTCTACTAAACCGGCCCCTCCCAGTGCGAGACAAACTGGCAGGTCAGCACCCGACGCCCCCCCCCCCCCCCACCCGCCCTCACGCAACCCTCATCCAGACCAACCCAGCCTCACAAACCAGCACGGTACTGACCCAGTCGTAACCTGCCCTCTCTCAGCCCCCTGCAACCCCTCTTCTCCAGTCCAAGCCAACCCCTCCCAGCCTGCCTCCCCAGCCCCAGCCCCTCCCATCCCGCCACCTCCCCAGCCCGTCCCAACCCTTCTCCCAACCCGTCCTATCCCGCCTCCCAAGTCCCCCTCACCCCACCTTCCCAGTCCCAACCCCTCCCACCCCGCCACCTCCCCAGCCCCGTCCACCCCACCTCCCCAGCCCCTCATATCCCGGCTCCCCATCCCCTCATATCCCGCGTCACCAGCCCTTCCTACCCTGCCTCCCCAGCCCCCTCACACCAACTCCCCAGTCTCCTTCCCCCACCTCCCCTCCACCATCTCATATCCCAACCCCTCTTCCTCACTTCCCTACCCGTCTCTCCCTCAGGCCTCTCCCCATCTACTCCCATAATCTCTCCCCCAACCTCACCCTAACCCTTCTCTCCAACCTTCCTACCACAGCCACCATTCCACCCCGTCTCCCTCAGCTTCCCTCCATCAGCACTCCTGCTCCAGTGCCACCCTCTCCCATCCCCCAATCTCTAACCACCAGACCTTACTCCCAACTCCCATCCCCCAAAATCCCACTGAGGCAGCACTATAAAGTCGCCATGAGTGTGCGCTCTCACAAGTCGGTACCGTTGCCAGGAAGTACAACTCCAATAACCAACCAACTACCCCAACCCCCAATCCCCAACCCCCCAAACCGCAACTCCAACCTCCTCACAACCCTCAACTCAAAGCTAAGCCCCTCAAGCCCTCCTCCAGCCCCCTCCACCACCAGCCTCCCCCCGTGCCCCGTGGCCCCTGTCCCCGTCCCTCCCGCAGCTCCCCCGGCCGGGTGTAACGGACTACCGCCCGACCGCCCCTCCCCTCCCATCACCGGCGGACATCAAAGACCCGGCCGCCGACAGCCGGATCCCCGACCACCACCTCCCCCCTCCCGGCCTGTCCATCACGTGACCGCCACCTCCACGTGAGACGCCCCGTCGACCCCGTCACACTCGTCACGTGACCTCCTCCTGGCGGTCACCTGACCGGAAGTCGGCGCGGCGGCGCGCGTGCGCAGATGAGCGCTGAGCGAGCTGCGGTGAGGGAGTCGCTGAGGTTTATGGGAGCTGGGGTTTGAGGTGGGCGTTACTAATAATTCCTGTCGACTACTTAATTGATTTTTTGGGGGTTCTTTTGGCTTTTCTTTTTTGGGTGGTATTGATGGGCTCGTTGTTAGGCAATGTCGTCTGCGTGTGAGTAGCGTTTCCCCGCCCCAATTATTCCCAGTCACGCGCGATGTAACTAGATCAGATTGACATGATGTGTTTTGTGTCACTGGGCGGGTGTGTTATATATTCTAACGAAGTATTCATTCATTCATTCATTCATGATGGATGTGAATCTTTTATAAAAGGAGAACATGCTTGCATCTACAACCACGACGCAGTACGTTAGATGAGCAGAAATTAAGGGAAGTTTGATGTTAGTGTATGTAGGGACATGTATATGCCGATATTTATCCGACTTGTTCCCCCATATATATATATATATATATATATATATATATATATACATATACACATATACATATATACATATGCAATACACATATATACATATATATGTAGGCATTAATAGGATAGGGCAAGAACTGGTTAGCTGAGTGTCAGGATAATGTAACTGAGTGGGATATCTGGTCATGGTACCAGCAGCCTGGTATCCCAGTGGGGCAGCACTATGAAGTCACCATAAGTGCACACTGTCACAAATGGGTGCCGGTCCTGATATGACCTTAGATGTTGCTAGCATGTAAAACAACAAACACACACACACATTAGAAGCATATGTATGGCATGAATTCTACAAAACGTGTAGTGAAGGACATAGAAAAACGCCGGGAGGAGCACAAACCCCAACTTCCGGTGTGCAAGATGTAGCTGCGACCCGGCGTGCTGGGTCACGCATGCAGATCCTCTTGAGGGACCAGCGAAACTTGGAATCTCCATATTAGAGTTACTTGGTATGTTGCACCGTTTGTGCATTGACAATTGACCAACACGCAAGTGTCCCGGTGCTTAAAGTTGCGTTGTCCGATGGTTTTGAATGTCTGTAGTTTTTCTGAGATAAATATATTAGATCGATCACTAGTATCTACTTTACATTAGTTCAAAGTTACTTTTATTTTAAATGGTAAACTTTAGAGATATTTTGATTGAAAACATGGAAAATTAGCTTTGGCAGTCTTGCCAAAACTCTGACACCATAGACTTCTGCAGTAACAGGTTCTGTTATATTGACTCAGTATTGCCTTCTATGTCGAAACAAATGCTTAATAAGTGCATCAGTATTTAAGTTAGATATGTCAAATCAAATCTAGATAATTGGTTTGGTTTTGAAAATTTGATATTTCATCGGACTATGAGGCTTTAAGAAAAGAAAAAAAAAGAATTATTCAGCTGTGGAATAATAATTTACAAGAAAAACAGAAGTGTTTATTTTGAAGGCATTGGAAAGATGGTATATTATATGAATTCAATACCATGATTGAAATTATCGGTAAAGACATAATTCAATACATGAAATACATGCCACGCCTCCATTGGTTCCTGGGGCGGTTGGTGGTGGCACTCACGAAGGATGATCGGGATTTTCTCAGCTATTTCCGGTTGGAGATGGGGTAGGTGGCGGAGGGTGGGAGGGTGGGGGTTGTGGTTAGGGGTTGATGGTTGGTTCTTGAAGTTTTGCATGTGGAAACATCTAAGGCCATGTCAGGAAGTGGTTAGGGGTTGATGAACACACTCATAAGTAGCACATAGTTCGTGAATAAAATAATACATGAATTTATTCTTGCTATATTATTATTTCTTCTTTGTCATTGTACAGGGCATCCGAACATACCTAGTAAGGGGCACCGATGATCAGCTGGTGTTGCCCGGAAACGGCGCTTGTGACGACATCGGATGCGCGCGCATTTCCCGCGGAATACCTAATGTCGTCTGCTCAGGAACGCTAAAGAACGTAGCTATGTATATTCAGGTATAAACAGAAACAGTCAGGAACTCTGCTCGTGTTTTTTTCTACACTACCAGACAGGTCTTGAGTGTTATTTACATTAAAATATTGTCGGAACAATGCCATAATTTCGACACAATTATATCAGATGTGCTTGATTGTCGGCGTTAAGTGATGCCCAAAACGCAACAAAGTAATATTTCTCCTTTTATTGTATGACACAAATGTTGATAATTACCATGAGTTACTTGTTACGAATAATGAATAATATTATGTTCATAATTAAAATAGGTTATTTATTACCAATTACTGAAGCGACCTAGCCCTTCCGGTGTGCAAGATGTAACTGCGACCCGGCGTGCTGGATGGTATGTGTGAGGGGGTGGTAGATCGTGGGGTCGTGGGTTCGAGTCCCGGTCGAGTCAAACCAATGACTTTAAAATTGATACTTGTCGCTTCCTAGCCAGGCGCTCGGCATAATTAGGATAGGGCAAGGACTGGTGTGCTCAGTGTCAGGATAATGTGACTGAGTGGGATGTCAGGTCATGGTGCCGGCGGCCTGGTTTCCCAGTGGGACAGCACTATAAAGTCGCCATGAGTGTGCACTGTCACAAGTCGGTACCCGTCCTGATATAACCTTAGATGTTGCTAGGATGTAAAACAACAACAAACAAACAAACAAAACCAATTACTGATGATTAATGGCCCTGTCACATTATGACGCATCTCGCCAGCGCACCACCAACGCGTAAAACCACTTTTTTACGTTGAGAAGCGGCAAACATTTTCGCGTGGGGGGCAAAGTTGGACGTATACATACCATATACACAGCGTATGGCCAACATATGACCAACGTATGGCTAATGTACCTCCTGCCGAAAAATGCTCGAATTATGCTCACGGTATGTTCACAGAATGCCGGTGAAAATTATATACATTATTTGATTGCCAGAACTACGTGTCATACGTTACATACATCAAAACACGCTGGAGAAATGCTAAACATACATTTGATGTACGTTAGGCATACGTTATCCATATGTTGTCAGTACGTGGACTGTACCTTCCCACTGCCTTTAAAGTAGTCAACAGAGTGCAATGTAGTGAACAACATTTGACTAATGTACGTCTAATGTATATCGACGTATGCCTAAAGCATACATAATGTACAGCAAACGTAAATTCCACATGTTGTCGAACGCTGCCGTACGTCGAAAGTTTTGTGCATGCACAAGACTTTGCCAACCCCCTGACATACGATGCCGTATCTTGACGAACATCGACGTACATTGACGTATACCAACGAGCGCCTAACGCACGGGAAACGCATAATGACATATCCCGATGTAGCGGCAAAAAATCACATACATCGATGTACGTTTGCGCGATGTGTCGTAATGTGACAGCACCATAAAGGAGGTAGTTTGTTATTATTTATTAATAATTAATAAAGATTATTTGCTTCAAATTATTAATGAGGGTTGTTTAGTAATAATAATTAATATACTTTAAACAAATGTAATTGTATTGTTTCACACAGATGTAGCTGGCAATGGCTTAAGACTAAAAGATGTGTGAAATAAAGCCTCAATGGCTATTGTTTGCTTGGCAAGGATGAATCGTAAAGAATGGGGCAAATACCATGTTATTGCCTGCATCGCCATAAAACTCTCATTTAATATTATCCGATGGGTGTAGTACAAGCTGTGATTGCTCGGTTTTCTCACTCCCTCGGCGGGTTCGACTGACAAATAACGCCTCCAATTCTGACAACCGAAGTGGAAATTTATTCATTAATTTATGAAGTGACAGCAACTGCGACATTAGAAATGGTCGACTTTTTTTTCTTTAAACAAAAATATATATAAAAAGTTGGTGGGGATTTTTTCTTTTTTTAAAGTTTCTTTGTTATAAATGTATTTAATTAAAGAGAGGGAGATTTACACTTATTGTACCTCACCCGCTATTTGCTCTTCTTTCATGTGGGTAAACAATATATTTTATTGAGCAAATCGTTTTTCAGAGCTGAGTTAATAGTCATCTAGCACTATACACTTTCAAGTAATTTACCCAAGTTTAAATATACATATATATCCGATGATTAGACTGACATTAATCTACATCCGGTGGAGCCGAGGAGGCCGCAAGTGGCACCAGTACAGTGGTCTTAGGTAGTATAACAATAATGATAATAATTCCCTTACGTATCTTTATACTCGTATAATTCGTTATACGTCACATATATAAAAAGGAAAGTTTGTTTTATTTAACCACACCTCTAGAGCGCATTGATTTTTATCATGGGCTATTGGACATCAAATATATGGTCATTCTGACATATTTCTTTGGAGGAAATCCGCTGCCGCGACCCATCATCACATATATAGACATGTACGCATCTAAGCAGATATACATATGTATATGTATATCTGCGTATATATGTATATATGTATGTATATATACATATATACATATGCATGTATGTATATATACGTATATATATATATATACATATGCAGTTGTTGGGTTATTGATTAATTTGATTATTAACTTTGTACTTACCGTCCATTTAAAGACAGACAAGTTCTGAGGTCGTTGATGAGGCTGAGGCTGACAGTGTATGTGTGTGTGTGGGGGGGGGGGGGTGCGGGGGTACGGGGGGTACGTGGGTGTGTTGAGAATTCTGGTGTAGATGGAACAGAGGGTGCAAAGTCTGGTGCACAAACATAGACACACACGGTGAGAATATGCACAAATTGCATAATTGTCACCAAAACAGCTTTGCCTATTGTTAAATATTCTTTAAGACACACAAAACAGATATTGTTTCGGCATTTGCCAAAAGCTTCCTATGCCACGCAGACTGTTATTGCCTTTACTTACCAGTGTCCTTTGATGCCAAGCCTTACCGATCGGCGTCCTTTGACATGGAACCACTGTTAGCCTGTGTTGCTTTTGTATCGGACCCTATTATATTAACGCCCTGCAGGTCTATGGATGCAAATGTCATTTTTGAATTTGCTAGACAGCTGTTCTGTTTGTGCTCATATGACATTTACATAGTGAAATGCTGCCGCTTGTTTCCTCCATACTGCAGAAGTGGTCATTGTTTGCCGAAATGCCGCTAGGATTACCACTCTGTCTATTATATATACTACAGTGTCATTCTGTTTATTTGTGAGTAGTATATACAGTCGGGAGTTGGGCGTTTTTAGCAGGCAATCTTCCTCTTCAATTACCCCACCAATGAGTACTTAATTTGTCATGGGCATTACCACTCAGTCTATTATATAACTACTCGTGCATTCTGTTTATTTGTGAGTAGTATATAGAGTTTGGAGATGGGCGTTTTTATCAGGCAACATTCCTCTTCAATTAACACCCAATGAGAACATTATATAACATATGCCCAGCGTCATGTTAATTCGACATGGACCTAACGGAATGTAGCCCCCTCCCTCTCCGCTTCCGGTTGTCTGACCTATGGCAACCCCTCTTACATCTATTCTCCAACGCACAGCTGTAGAACTGCCACCCCCTCACACACACCATCCACCCACACCCACAGCCAACCACCACCACAACCCCACAAGATCACACACAACTGTAGAACTGCCACCCCCTCACACACACACCATCCACCCACACCCACAGCCAACCACCACCACAACCCCACAAGATCACACACAACTGTAGAACAGCCACCCCCTCACACACACACACCATCCACCCACACCCACAGCCAACCACCACCACAACCCCACAAGATCACACACAGCTGTAGAACAGCCACCCCCTCACACACACCATCCACCCAAACCCACAGCCAACCACCACCACCACAGCCCCACAAGATCACACACAGCTGTAGAACAGCCACCTCCTCACACACACACACCATCCACCCACAACCCACGAAGCCAACCACCTCCACAACCCCACAAGACCACACACAACTGTAGAACTGCCACCCCCTCACACACACACACCATCCACCCACACCCACAGCCAACCACCACCACAACCCCACAAGATCACACACAACTGTAGAACAGCCACCCCCTCACACACACCATCCACCCAAACCCACAGCCAACCACCACCACAACCCCACAAGATCACACACAGCTGTAGAACAGCCACCCCCTCACACACACCATCCACCCACACCCACAGCCAACCACCGCCACAACCCCACAAGATCACACACAGCTGTAGAACAGCCACCCCCTCACACACACCATCCAACCCCAAACCCACAGCCACATACCACCATCCACAACCCCACAAAGACTCACACACAAGCTGTAGAACTGCCACCACCCTCACACACACACACCATCCACCCACAACCCACAGCCAACCACCCACCACACACCCCCACAAGATCACACACAAGCTGTAGAACAGCCACCCCCTCACACACACCACCATCCCACCCAACACCGCACAGCCACCACACCACCCACCTCACAAACCCCCACAAGATCACACACAGCTGTAGAACAGCCACCCCCTCACACACACCATCCACCCACAATACCCACAGCCAACTCACCCACCACACACCCCACACAAGATCACACACAGCTGTAGAACATCCACCCCCTCACACCCACCATCCACCCACACCCACAGCCAACCACCGCCACAACCCCACAAGATCACACACAGCTGTAGAACAGCCACCCCCTCACACACACCATCCACCCAAACCCACAGCCAACCACCACCACAACCCCACAAGACCACACACAACTGTAGAACTGCCACCCCCTCACACACACCATCCACCCACACCCACAGCCAACCACCACCACACCCCCACAAGATCACACACAACTGTAGAACTGCCACCCCCTCACACACACCATCCACCCAAACCCACAGTCAAACCACCGCCACAACCCCACAAGATCACACACAACTGTATAACTGCCACCCCCTCACACACACCATCCACCCACATCCACAGCCAACCACCACCACAACCCCACAAGATCACACACAGCTGTAGAACAGCCACCCCCTCACACACACCATCCACCCACACCCACAGCCAACCACCGCCACAACCCCACAAGATCACACACAGCTGTAGAACAGCCACCCCCTGACACACCATCCACCCAAACCCACAGCCAACCACCGCCACAACCCCACAAGATCACACACAGCTGTAGAACTGCCACCCCCTCACACACACCATCCACCCACACCCACAGCCAACCACCGCCACAACCCCACAAGATCACGCACAGCTGTAGAACTGCCACCCCCTCACACACACACCATCCACCCACACCCACAGCCAACCACCGCCACAACCCCACAAGATCACACACAACTGTAGAACTGCCACCCCCTCACACACACCATCCACCCAAACCCACAGCCAACCACCGCCATAACCCCACAAGATCACACACAACTGTAGAACTTCCACCCCCTCACACACACACCATCCACCCAAACCCACAGCCAACCACCGCCACAACCCCACAAGATCACACACAGCTTTAGAACTGCCACCCCCTCACACACACCATCCACCCAAACCCACAGCCAACCACCACCATAACCCCACAAGATCACACACAAATGTAGAACTGCCACCCCGTCACACACACACCATCCACCCACACCCACAGCCAACCACCACCACACCCCCACAAGATCACACACAACTGTAGAACAGCCACCCCCTCACACACACCATCCACCCAAACCCACAGCCAACCACGGCCACAATCCCACAAGATCACACACAACTGTAGAACTGCCACCCCCTCACACACCATCCACCCAAACCCACAGCCAACCACCGCCACAACCCCACAAGATCACACACAACTGTAGAACTGCCACCCCCTCACACACACCATCCACCCAAACCCACAGCCAACCACCGCCACAACCCCACAAGATCACACACAGCTGTAGAACAGCCACCCCCTCACACACCATCCACCCAAACCCACAGCCAACCACCGCCACAACCCCACAAGATCACACACAACTGTAGAACTGCCACCCCCTCACACACACCATCCACCCAAACCCACAGCCAACCACCGCCACACCCCCACAAGATCACACACAACTGTAGAACAGCCACCCCCTCACACACCATCCACCCACACCCACAGCCAACCACCGCCACAACCCCACAAGATCACACACAGCTGTAGAACAGCCACCCGCTCACACACACCATCCACCCAAACCCACAGCCAACCACCGCCACAACCCCACAAGATCACACACAGCTGTAGAACAGCCACCCCCTCACACACACCATCCACCCAAACCCACAGCCAACCACCGCCACAACCCCACAAGATCACACACAGCTGTAGAACAGCCACCCCCTCACACACACCATCCACCCAAACCCACAGCCAACCACCACCACACCCCCACAAGATCACACACAGCTGTAGAACAGCCACCCCCTCACACACACCATCCACCCACACCCACAGCCAACCACCACCACAACCCCACAAGATCACACACAACTGTAGAACAGCCACCCCCTCACACACACCATCCACCCACACCCACAGCCAACCACCCCCACAACCTACGCCCCCACGCCCCCACACCCCCACAAGATCACACACAGCTGTTAACCCACATACAACTGCAAAGCGCGGGCTCAAACTCACACCATTGCTCTATCACAAATCCAAGTTCTACGACGGAAATCCATATGGCAATATGATTGACCTCTGAATGCAGTGGTGGCTGGGTTAAAGATGACGAAAGTGTCTGTTAGTTTTTGTTTAACCAAGATATATTTTGAAGAAAAGAAAAGAGATAAAATATTCAGCCAAGATTTATTTTGTATTTTAGGGCTGCGGCGCCGCCGGCTTTGTGCTGTCTGCTGTCGCCGCCCGTCCCCTCCCCCTCCCACCGCCCCCTCCTCCTGCCCCCCGCCCCCCCCCGCCCCTCGCCAGCCCGACATCATTGCGGTCGTCGGCGCTTTCCGGTTCCGTTGTTCTGGCCGCGTCCCGCTGACCCGTCCAATATTTCAGATTAAGCGACGCCGGCGCGACGACTGCCACGTCGCGTTACGCGGCGCGCACAGACTGTCGGGACGAGATCACGTGATCGGCGCGAGAGCGCGCGGGCTGACTGGTGGGTGGGTGGGCGAGCGGGAGGACGGGCGGGCGTGCAGGCCCGGCGGGCGGGCCTGGGGTCAGCGTGGGGAGATGTAGTGACTGACGCAACCAGGCGACTCTGTGGGCGGGCGGGGTGTGTGTGGAGGGAGGGGTTGGGATGGGGGTGGGGTGGCAGTGGGGGCACAGCAAACAAACCACTCGCCCATGCATCAACGCGAAATGTTTGATATGTTTGCTATGTTTCATGTTTTATATGTTAATTATATTATATATATCTTATCTATATGTTATATTTTTCATATATATATCATATGTTATACTATGGTATATATGTTATATGTGTGTGTTATGTGTGTTATATATGTGATATGTGTTATATACGTTACATACATGCTGTGTATTTGCTATATGTATGCTGGATATGTTGAATATATATAGCTGCATATAGGATATAGGATAAATAGGCTATTTATCCTATATATAAGGTTTCCATGTCCTGATATAATGTGGTCTGTCTATATCCGAGTGAGAACATTAAATTACAGCTATTTCTCGATTTAAAAAAAAAGCCATTTTAATTTGGTGATCAGGGTTGTTGAAATGTTTCTAGCCCCGTTGGAAGGGGGGTGGGTGGGGGTGTATTAGGGTGTAATGCGACGACTGGCGACATGTTGATTCAGTCTGAGAGCCGCTGACAAACTTGCTCACCCCCCCCCCCCCCACACACACACATAGTCAGCGAAATTATCAACTCATCATAACACACAGTGTCTGTGTGCATGCGCATCGTGGATAAGGTATTGCACATTAAAAATTATGTTTCAATTGGGCGAGGCACTATGCTGAACTTAGATCCTACCATGCATCGAACCACACGGTCAGAGGGCGGGAGGGGGAGGGGGGGGGGGCGGAGGGAGGGAGGGAGGAGGGCTTTGTTTTATTCCGACTAGCAAACTCACAGCATTTGCAGATTTATAATAGAGTGCGATGTTATAGAGAATGTAGATTATATATTATGTATTGGAATTATACGAGTATAAATATTGGAAATATCACTTGTACTATCTATTTATAGTGCTGCCCCCCTGGCAGATTAGGCCGCCATTATGATGATCCAATATCCCACTCAGTCAGATTATCCTGATACTCAGCTGACCATTCCTTTCCCTATCATATTAATGCCGAGCACCAGGCTAGGAAGCAACAAGTATACATTTTGTAAGTCATTGGTTTGATTCGGCTGGGATTCCAACTCCCGACCTTCCACATGGGAATCCTGCTCTCTAACTGATCCAGCCACCACGCCTGGTATATGTGATGTGTAAAACCTGTTATGCCTATATTATTTCTGCTGGAGTGCCAGAGTGTACAAGGCTCCGCTCCTACCTGCATCACCCGTGTTTGCTCCCCATGCGCGGCCTGGTTATCGGGTGCTGGATTGCGCACGCGCGTCTGCCAAGTTACCTTCAATCGGCTACAATTTTCCGTTTTGTAATTAAATAGTAAGGTTGATTGCCTTAAGTTTGACAAACTCATCGCCTACGATGGGTTGCAACCAGACGCGGCACCTGGCTGAATCGATAGAGCGCAGGCTTCCAATGTGGAAGGTAGGGAGTTGGAATCCCAGGCGAGTCAAGCCAATGACTTATCAAATTGATACTTATCACTACCTAGCCTGGCGCTCGGCATTAATATGATAGGACAAGGACTGGTTAGCACAGTGTCAGGATAATGTGACTGTGTGGGATATCGGGTCATAGTGCTAGCGGTCTGGTCTCCCAGTGGGACAGCGCGATAAAGTTGTCATGACTGTGCACTGTCACAAGTCGGTACCCGTCCTCATATGACCTTAGAGGTTGCTAGGGCGTAAAAGAACAAACTAATGACGGGTTACCGCTAGTAAGGCGGCCTCTGGCGACAGCCGTGTCAGTGGGATACACGCGCATGCACAATGGAGCCGACGCGCACCTTATTGCACTTGTTTCACAAACATCTGGACGCGACAAAGTCAGCGTGAGAAGCAAAGGAACAAAATAGTGACAAGTGTGAGTGCGCGCGCCGATGTGTGTGTGGTGTGTGTGTGTGTGGGGGGGGGGGGAGGTTGAGTAGAGTACGGCGGTAACCAGGGAGATGGCGGCAGTGCGCTCACCAGGGAGATGGCGCGGAACGCCCGACTTTTCCCGAGGCGCCACCTGTTGACCCTCATGCACACTTCTGCGCAGAGCACCTGTCATTGTCGCCGTCTCTTACTAACTGCCAGCCGTCTGCGCTTGAGCAAGTTGCTCTTTCGCACTCCACTGGTACCAGCGTACCGGGCGCGGTGGCCGCCGAATTGGTAGGGCGCAGGCCTCGTGTGCGGGAGATCGGGAGTTCGTTTCCCAGTCGAGTAACCGATGACTTACAAAATTAATACTTGTCGCTTCCTAACTTGGCACTCGGCATTAATAGGATAGGGCCAGGACTGGTTAGCTCCATGTCAGGATAATGGCACTGAGTGGGATATTGGGTCATGGTGCCAGCAGTCTGATTTCCACTGGGGCAGCACTATAAAGTCACCATGAGTGCGCACTGTCACAAGTTGCACGGATGTAAAACTCCAACAACCATTCCCGGGGTAATTAATGCACTGTATATTTTAATATGAGACTGTCTCAAAAGGTGCTAAGCAATATGGGACAGAACTTTGTCCATTGTAATGATCAACATACTATCTTCTAGTGCATTTACTGAGGATAAACTGATTTGTTTTTTACATGGTGTTTCATAATCCCAATAGAATACATATTGATTTGAAGCAAATGTCCTTGTGTTTTCAGTGTAACCGTTTCTGTGCTGTTTTGTGTCAATCGTTACAATGGACCAAAAAAAAAAGAAGAGTTATCACGTTTTGAGACAGGCTCATATGCTAATATTATCAGCAATGGAGTGGTGTTGCCTGGTCTAGTTCTGTGAGTCCTCACTAGCCGGAACTGGCGCTTCTACTTGTCAGCCATGCATTGCCACTGCAGCAATAGCCGCCTCCACACACACACACACACACACACACCGCAATTACTGGATCTTTGCTTTTAATTAAAAAATACTATCAGAGGGTTCTACGTATGAACTCAGATGTTACTAGGACGTGAAACCCTCAAGGACTCACTCACTCACCTCCGCCGCTCTGCAAGCAGACGCCGGCTTCCCGTTGCTGCGCCCCCCCCCCCCCCCATCCCGCCCGACAGCCGCTCACCGCGCCAACTGGTGGACAGCGGCCCCGCCCGGAACTAACAGGCGGCAGTGACACGTGCCGAGGGTGGGCGATGATGGGTGAATTAGTGTAGTAATGGTGGCGGTGCATGTGGTTGTGAAGTATCTGCATTAACACGTGTCATAGTAGCTGCTCTCCAGGTTGCAGTAGTCTAACCGAAACCGCCGATGTTATTTAATTACGGAAATGAAATGCTGAAGGTTGGCATTTCGATTAAATTGCATTGTCCTATGATTTATTTCTTTTATGTAAATATGTGTTACGTTTTGAGTTTCTGTCCTGTGTTTCTGTTATATGAATATATGTTAAGTTGTCAGTTTCTGCCATGTATTTCTTTTATGTAAATATAAAATACTATTATTAGATTTTGAATTTCTGCCATGTATCTTTTTTTTTAAAGATAAATATATGAAGTTGATTGTTAGAGACATCTTCCCTATTTTACTTTACTTTGAAAACACTTTTATTTCAGAGGTTTACCTTTTGAAGATATTTGAAGTGAAAACATGCTAAATTGACTTTGATATGGATGTTGAAATACTGGACATAGTATGCTTAAGCAGTGACAAATCCTATCATATTGACTTAGTATTTTTTCTACATAGCAATATGTGCTTAAGTATCGAAGGTGCAGATGTATGATAAAATCCAAGTAACCTTTTTGTTCTGCCAAAATGTGATGATTTCCTCAGACTATGCAGTTTTAATATCTCGGTTTCTGTAGTTCATTAAGGATAGCAGGGTATGCAAATTCTAATTGATATTTTGTCCATTTCATATACTTATTGTATACATATAGATATACATAATGGTGGTGCTGTAAACTCAGCTTGTGTTAATCGGAATAAACTGCGGAATATTAAGTGACAAGGATCGGGGATTTACAATAGCGGAAGGTGATCATGTCTGTTATTTACATTAGAATAATTAATTATGGAGCATATTAAATGTACCTCTTATATCTCTGGAATTCAGAACTTTTATTGCGCATTCAGCATCATTAGTTGGGTGTAGGTTTGGAATAGTTAATTTTAATGTATCGCTTCACATTCATGTATAAATGGCGTATCCTAGGTGTGATGGTTTAGTGAGGATAACAGATTCAAGGGGCACATATAATATGCATCAATCGAAATACAGTAAAACCTCTCTATACCGACTGCTCCACCACTCCCCTATATCGATCGCTTTCTTTGGGTCCCACCAATACCATTGCAAGGATATTCCAACTCTCTAAACCGACCACCTCCCTAAATGGACCACTTAAAGTCGATCCCATGGTCGGTCGATTTAGAGAGGTTTTACTGTATATTCTGTCAACTCAGAAACAATGAGTCGTTGACGCTATGCAGAGTTTCAATTGAACTTCGCTCATGTCTTCACTATGTTGATGCTTATAGATAGCAAAGATGAACTGTGTAGCTGTTGCAAAGTTAATTACAATTTAATATGATCATAAATTAAGTTAACTTGTACGTTGAGACATACTGCCACTTCCTGGCTCAGACACTGTAGTGCGTGACATCACCAAACATATTTCCTATTTGAAACAGCGAATTTATATTTGTAGCTTTTTGGAACATCAGGGGCCGTATGTATGGATCGGTGTTAGCGAGCCAAAACTGGGTTTGGACGGGATTTCTAGTTTAGCGGCAAAAAGTCCAGATGTATGGAGCAGTGTTATGGAAACACCGCGAGTTTAAGGTCGGGTACACTAACACCACTCCGTACCAAGTTTACGGGTGGTGTTAGGTGCCGATTAGGCCCAAATCTATTCAATCCTATCATATTTAACAGAATTACATACTCAAAAAGTGAAATTTGATCAAATTAACCCTAAAATCGAAGCGATATTAACGCCGCCGCCGAATTTTGGTCAAACTAAGCCAATAATCGAACCGATATTAACGCCGCCACCGCCGCCGGATCGGCGGCGATATTGTGAAATAGCGGTGCTCGCCGGCAACAGGCTCAGCAATAACAAGCATTGCTGGTGTCCTGCGGTGTTAGGTACCGATTAGGCCCGAATCTATTCAATGCTATCATATTTAACAGAATAACATCCTTAAAAAGTGATATTTCGTCAAATTAAACCCAAAATCGACACGATATTAATGCCGCCACAACCGGATCGGCGGCGATATTGTTAAATAGCGGTGTTCGCTGGTAACAGGCTCAGAGGGATTTCCCAAATCTATAAATAACTGCTAGGTTAGCTAACGCTACCGCGCTTTGGCACCGTAATACCCCGTGACCCATTTCGGAACACCGGCGTTAGCTACCCTGGCGGCAGTCCTTAACACCAGAGCCAATAAAAACTTGTTCATGCATACGGGCCCTGGGGTGAGACAGACTTGGAGTTAAAGAGTGAATACAACATTTCCCTTCCGGCTAACACCAGTCGCAATCGGTGGTGAATCAGCCGTCTGTAGAGAGGTGTACTCACATTTCCAGGTTAAATGCCACATACACAGGTAGATATCGGTAGGGAGGATTGCATCAAGAAGTCTAGAGAGTCTAGTGGTTAGGACACTCACCCCGGAATGGTGAAACATGTGGCTCCAGGTTCAAGTCCCGCTCTATACATGATGTTCCCGTTTATGTGCACTGGTGCCGTGACCAGGATGATGTACATGCTGAGCGCGTTGCCCTGTGTCTATAACGGAAGTGCACTACGTGGATATTTGTAATCCTAACTGTGACACTTAACGAGGGGTAACTGTAGTGGGTAGGGGGGGGGGTGTGGATTGTATCAGGGAACCTACACCCGTACAGGCACACATGTGGGTTCGAATCCAGCTCCAAGCACCCTGCTTCCTTTTATTTCCAGTACATGAACTCTCCTCGCGACATTTATTTTGAACCAATTACATGTTTTCTCCTAAATCGCCATTAAGAGTTCACAATGTAGCTAAGAGAGTCAGAATAGTGTAATACTGGTGCCATCACAACTTTATAATACATGTGCAATGTGCCTAAGGAGTTAAATAATTATGCTAATTTGCACAGTTTATTCAACTTTGATACAATGTGACCTGTCAAATAAACAACTACGTTTTGGGGGAATTGCACGTTCTAGAGATTGTACCCAAATACCGCCATTTTTATACTTATACCCAAATACCGCCATTTTTATAATTATACTTCATTTCCTTCTAAAGTTGTTTGTTAGGGGTTTAGCGTCCTGGCAGCATCCACGGGCACTGACTTGTGACGGTGCGCACTCATGGCGACTTTATAGTGCTGCCCCACTCACTGTGCCCGGTCCTTGCCTCCAAAGAGACTGTACTAAAAAAACTGTCATCTTTAGAATTAAACTTCACTTGCCTAAAAAAAAAGGAAAATAAAGATTGAACCCAAATGCTGCCTCTTTTAATAAAAGAATTATAGATCATTCGCCCCTCACGCCCTAAAATTAAAATTGTCACAATATTATATAATCTGTGCTTGGTAACCAATACAATAAACTTAATTCACCATCATATGCATTTATATAATAATAAATGTTACAAATTTTGTAATGTAACATAAATCAACTCTTCTGTTTAATTTTATTTCAAGGTCCGTGATATATAACATCTGACGAATGAACATTAACAGAAATGCTCAGGCTTGAGATAAATTGACAAATTTGCTTCTGTGAATAAG
The DNA here is from genome assembly GCA_030323885.1 of Branchipolynoe longqiensis. Classification (NCBI taxonomy): domain Eukaryota; kingdom Metazoa; phylum Annelida; class Polychaeta; order Phyllodocida; family Polynoidae; genus Branchipolynoe; species Branchipolynoe longqiensis. The sequence continues at coordinate 114,379 of JASIRB010000781.1, read as the reverse complement.
TGACGTCATCCGGCAGCACTGTTCCTGTGTGACGTCAGCTGATACCACTGATGACCTTGACCCTTCTGACGTCATACAGGTGGAAGACTTGGTGAATAGGCCATTAAGTTAATTTGACAAACGTGGCATTTGGCAGCTCCATCCCGGACCACGCACTCGTCTAGTGACGCCTTAAAAACAAATTATTATTATTATTATCATTTATTTTGCATCATGTTGAAATCTGAACCCCTTACATGACTAGCGGTCGTTGGGGGGAGGGAGGGGGGGGGGGCGGACACTGAATACGCCTCCGATTTTCTACTAAACAGACCCTTAAATCATCCTTCATTGAAACAAAAATACTATGTTTTCTACAGCCATGAACGTGAAATTACCAACGCTGACATTTAATAGTCCATGTATTTTGCATTGGTCAGCAATATTGGGATGTACGCCACGTGGCACCCACACTGGGACCAACCTCTTTAATCTGGGCAACATCGTCAATTACTGAAGTGTGAATTAATAATATCATCAATAATATTGTTAATAGTAATATTTTGAGAAATAAAATAAATAAAACCTACCCTGATTGTAATGATTTTCGTTGCTTTAATTCGCTGGTTTGTGAATACAGAGTAAAAGGTTAGATGTACTCATTCCGGAAGCAGATTAGTCGGCGGTCGACAGAGCGGGTTGTGAGTGGCGAGGTTTATAAAAGTGCAGGTTAACAGATGTGGGATCCGTCCACATTCCACCACTACCATTTGGACGGCCAGAAACAAGCATTGCTCCCCCCCTCCCCAGAGCCGGGCTTACAAACAAATCAACGGCCACCCCTTCTCCCCCCCCCCCCCCAAAAACAACCGTCCCGCTCCTGACAAATATACCATCATTCGCAGACTAATATATATTCGGCCAAAATATTTACCCTTCTTTCTTTTATTTAGTTATTTATTCATTTATTTATTTATGTTTACTAATACAAACAAGTAGTGACGTCAAGACTGGTGTCCATGACGCGCTATTTTGGAAGAATGTACTCGGTGAATTGGGAGTACAACATCCCCAACGCTGGGAGTTTCCAAAGCGGCTGGAACCAGCGCAAGATTCACTCAGACACGATAAAGGGTTGCTTAATCATAACCGATCATAACCGAAAACGGTGAACCCCTATAACCCCCCCCCCCTGATGAACACATTCACTTCTTTAAAAATATTAAAGGCAAACAAACATATCTAGGCTATATATATATATATATATATATATATATATATATGTGTTTGTTTGTTTAACGACCCCCTCCTCCCCCAGCCCAAAAGGTTGACATCGGCTATTAGGAGATGTATATACTTATATGTATATAATTATATATATATATATAAATTATATATAAATATAAATACTGATATATGCCTTAACTGGAACCTCAGACATCGAGCATAGAAAGCAGGCACCTGACTATGTTAAAATACAAAACGTGAACACATCCATGGTGTATTGCACTATGCCCAGGTAAGCCTTTATTTACACTTCTTACATTAGAAAAACCTATTCACGAATATGTGCGGCTTGATGGCCTAGTGGCCTAGTGGTAGGATCCTCACTTGTCATTCAGGAAGTTGAGGGTTCGAATACCACTTGAACCATGTCTTTTTCAGCCATGGTTATCATTGGCAGCCATGCCTTAATTTGCACTTCTTATATAAAGCAGGGTTAAATCGCTTCATATAAATCGCCTTGCCTAGTTCGCCTCACATTCGCCGTGTAAACGCGACTCTGAGGCGGATTAGGGCTGATTCGCTTCATATGATTCACTTTATGTAAACCACCTTGCGAGGTGGTTTATATGAAGCGATTCAGCTGGTTCCTGGGCGGCGATAGTGTAAAATAGCGGTGCTCGCCGCCTACAAGCTCAGGTGTAACTTTCGCTGGTGCCCGGCAGTGTTAGGGAACGATTAGGCCGAAATCTATTGAATGCGATCATATTTAACAGAATTACATACTCAAATAATGAAATTTAATTAAATTAACCTTAAATTCCAAGCGATATTAATGTAGCAGCTACATCGGCGTTGAATCGACGAGTGTAAACTAAACAAATAGCAGTGCTCACCGGCTACAAGCGCACCACTAAGGCGGCTGGTTCCCGGTTGCCGACAGACTTTCAAACTCGCTCGTGTAAACGCGCCACTAATTCGCTTCATATGAATCAATTTGCCTAATTCGCTTCACAATTGCCCGTGTAAACACGGCTTAAGAGAAACCTACAGCCAATTACGTGTGCCTTGGTGAAGCAGTTGTTCACATCCTCACTTGTTGTGTCCAAGCTTGAGGGTTCAGACACTGCTGTTCGCTTGTGTTTTTCAGGCATGGTTATCATTGGCGGCCCTCCTTAATTTTCGCTTCTTATATTAAAAAAACAACCATGCCTAAGTACTTATACCTTGGTCGCCCAGTTGTAAGATGCTTACTTGTCAAGCTGAAGGTCGAAGGTTCGAATACCAGTGGGTCCATATGTTTTTCAGGTATGTAACTTATATAAGAAAACGAGACACTAAAATAGATGTTGCTTGCTTGCCCCATGCTAAGATTCTTGCTAGTCATTCTGAAGGTTGAGGGTTCGAATCCACTGAACTCTTGTTTGTCAGGAATGGTATTCATTGGCAGCCATGCCTTAATTTGCACTTCATATATAAGAACAATCTATTATCAAACAGATGTGACCAGGTGGCCCAGTGGTAAAATCCTCGCTTGTCATGCCCCAGGTTGAGGGTTCGAATCCCATCGGTTGCGTTTGTTTTTCATGCATTTTAATCATTTGCAACCATGCCTTAATTTGCACTTTTTATATCAGAAAAACTTGCACCAAAATACATGTGGCTTCCCAAGGTGGAGGTTCAAATACCACTGGACCCCTGAGTATACCTCTAATGTGATGTCATGGCATTCAATGTTTGAAATTAAATTGCAGCCATGCCTTAATTTGCACTTCTGGGCCCGTATGCATGGAGCGGTGTTAGTAGTGTGTGGTGTTAAGGCTCTAACACTGGGTAGCTATCACCGTTTATCGGCGGCGTCGAAAACGTATGCATGACGGCCTAAACGGTGAGTGTTAGCTTAACGTGAATGTATTTATAGATTTGGGAAATCCCTCTGCGTTTGTATCTATATATTTACCTCAAATCTATTGAATGCGATCATATTTAACAGAATTACATACGCAATAAGTGAAATTTAAGCAAATTAACCCTAAAAACGAAGCGATATTAACGCAGCAGCCACATTGGCGGCGATATTACTAGTTATATTTTCGAATCGACGAACGTAATGTAAACAAATCGCCGCCGCCGCCAGTATGGAACGCGACGTCGATGTGGCGGCTGCGGCAATTTGTTTACTTTACGTTCGTCGATTCGAAAATATAACTATTAATATCGCCGCCAATGCGGCAGTAGCCTTAATAACGCTTCGAATTTAGGGTTAAATTGATTATATTTCACTTATTGCCCATGTAATTCTGTTAAATATGGTCGGATTGAATAGATTTGGGCTCCATCCTGACACTAACCTAACACTAACACCACTGTAAACCAGTTATGAGCGGAGTTAGAATTTCCGAGTTTAAACGCGCGGTGTTAGGCCTAACACTGCTCCATGCATACCAACTTTTCGGCGCTAAACCAGAAATCCGGCCCTAAACGCGGTTTGGCTCTCTAACACCGCTCCATGCATATGGCCCCTGATATAACAAACCCCACACCCAAATTCATTTTGCTTGGTCACCCCTGGGTATGAGCCCAACTACTCTTCCCTGCCATTGAGGGTTCAAAGAACACTGGAAACATGCGTTTGTCACGCATGGTAATCCTTTGCATCTCTGCCTAAATTTGAAATTCTTTTATAAGTTAAAACCTACATGCATTTACATGATGTGGCTTCCCAGGTGAGAGGGTTTGAAGACAACAAACCTTTAATCTACCTGTGATGTGATGTCAATGGTAAATATTTTGAAATGAACTTGAAGGCAGGACTCAAATTGCACTTCTTATATGAGAAACCCCACACCCAATTACATGGGAATTCATGGCTCAGTTGCAACTTCCTGAACTGTCATGTCCAAGGTTGAGGGTTCGAATCCCAGTGGACCAATGTATGGTGTTCTTTTGCCACCGTGACTTAATGTGCACTTCTTATATAAGAAAAAACAATTACCAATTAGTTGTTGCTTGGTGGCTCAGTGGTAAGATCCCCACTTGTTGTACTGAAGGTTCAGTGTTCAAATCCCACTGAACTGATCTCATTTTCCACCATGTTATTCATTGTACATGTTTTAGGGTTCGAATACCATGGAAGCCATGTGTTTTTCAGGCAGACATGCCTTAATTTTCACTTCTTATATAAGAAAAAAGTAATGGTGAACACATGTGGATTGGTAGCCCAGTGGTAATGTCCTCACTTGACATGCTGAAGGTTGTGTGTTCAAAACCTGCTAGATTGGTATCTTTTTCAGGTATGTTAATCTTTGGCAGCCATACCTTAATTTTCAATTCTTATATGAGAAAAACCTACCTGAATTACATCTGGCTGAATGGACCAATGTTAAAACGCTTATTTGTAATGCTCAAGGTTGTGAGTTCAACTGCCATTTGACTAATGCCTTTTTCAGGCCTTGTAATTGTTGGCAGCCATGCCCTAATTTGCCCTTCTTATATGAGAAAAACCCAGTTGTAAGACCATTGCTTGTCATGAAGGCTGAGGTCAAATTTGACCAATATCTTTTTCAGGCATGGTCATTGTTGGTAGCCATGCCTGAATTTGCATTTCTTATATAAGAACAATTCATTTGGTTAAAGCCTAGGTCTTGTTGGCCCAGTGACAAGATGGTCACTTGCTACCCTCAAGGTTGAGGGTTCAAATATTTCTGTTACTCATGTTTAGTTTTTTTCAGGCATGGTGGTCATGTGCAGCCATGCCTTAATTTGCACTGCTGAGTTCCTGCGGGGTAAAGGCATCGGCACGTAAATAAAGTTGGGAAAGAAACAAGTGGTCTCAAAGGTAACGCCCATCGGTACCCAAGCAACGTGAGTAAGAACTACCTAGACTCTGTGGCCTAGTGTGTATGTGCTTGGTGTGTGAGGTTGTGGGTTCAAATCCTCAACGAACCAGTAAAAGCCTTTATGTGTTAGTACTTTTGAAAACTTCTACACAAGAAGTTCCCATCTCCTCCCCTGAGAACGGTGACTGACGGTAAATGGTAAATGGTCAAATATATGGTACCAAGATATGCTACAACTGAACTTAATAGTTTCTGCCTGTACTCTGGTCTCAGAATTGACCAAAGGCATAAGTGGCTAAAGAAGTAAACAGAAAAGTGTGGCCCAGTGGGTATGGGTAGGTGGCGGCTGTGTTAAAGGTCTTGAAGTTTGTCGGTTCGATTCCTGAATGAGTCAAGTGAATCGTGATTTTGAAGAGCAGGTACCCCAGTACCACTTCTGTATTGGCTGTTCATTTTAAAGATTCACCTCAAGAAGTTTCAGGCTATCCTCAGTGGATAAAACCCATCGGTACCCAAGAAACAGCAGGCCAAGTCAACTAGACTCTATGGCCTAGTGTGTATGTGTATGGTGAGTAACACATACTTGAGGTAGTGTGTTCGAATCCCTGATGAACCCCAGGGGAAAAAAATGTGTATCCTTGCACTTTTGAAAACTTCTAAACAAGAAGTTGCTTTCTCCTAGGCTAAGAACTGTAACTGACAAAAGAAGGAACGTTGTGCTCACAGCCCCTTCTGGGTCTGCATCGCAGAGAATCCCAGTATATCCATGTGTTATTCAATTGTGGTGTTCTTTTGCAACCGTGACTTAATGTGCACTTCTTATATAAGAAAAAACAATAACCAAATACTTGTGGGTTGATGGCCCAGTGCTAAGATCCTGACTTGTCATGCTAAAGGTTAAGGGTTCAAATTCCAATGAACTGATCACTTTTTCAGCCATGTTATTCATTGGCAGGCATGGCTTAATTTGCACTTCTTATATGAGAAAAATCTACTGTCAAATACATGTTGCTTGGTGGCCCATTGGTGGAGTACTGTGTATGTGCGTGGTGAGAAACATGTGCCTGAGGTCGTGGGTTCGAGTCCCTGATGAACCTTGGTAAAAGACTTCTATGCTTTCCAAATTTTGAAAACTTCTGATTAAACAAGAAGTTTCGTTCTCCCAGGCTAAGAACTGTAACTGACAGAAGAACTTCAAGAAGGAATGTTGTGTTCACAGTCCCATACGGCTGTGCATAGGAGAGACCCTGGAAGCATCAGTAACAAAATACCCTGAAACAGAACTTGGTAGTTTCTGCCTTTACTCTGCTCTCACAATTGAGCGAAGGCATAAGTAGCCAAGAATTCAAGGGAGCTGCATGGGCCAGTGGGTATGGGTATGTGCCTACTGTATTAAAGGTCTTGAAGGTTGTGGGTTCGATTCCTGAATGAGTCAAGTGATTCATGATTTTTGAAGAGCAGGTACCCCAGTACCACTTCTGTATAGGCTGTTCATTTCAAAGACTCACGACAAGAAATTTTGGGCTATCCTCAGTGGATAAAACCGATCGGTACCCGAGTAACAGCAGGCAAAATCAACTAGACTTGGTGGCCTAGTGTGTATGTGCATGGTGAGAAACATATGCTTGAGGTTGTGGGTTCAAGTCCCAGATGACCCTCGGAACAAAAAAATGTATGCGCTTGAAATTTTGAAAACTTCTAAACAAGAAGGTGCTTTCTCCCAGGCTAAGAACTGTAAGTGACAGAAGAAGGAACATTGTGTTCACAGCCCCATGTGGCTCTGCATAGGAGAGACCCTGTTCCTATGAACAGTCTGACTGGTGGGAAGCATCAGTAACCAAAACCCCTTAACCAGAAGGGCCATTGACTCTGTGGCCCAGTGGGTATGTACTTGGCAAGACGATGTGTGTGTGTGCGTGAGATCCTGGGTTCGGTTCCTCAAAGATTCAGTGCGGATGGGTTAAAAATGCAAAAAATATGCTAAGTCCAGCTTTTCGGGTTTCTCTCAAAATCAACCAGAAGCATAAATAGGCAAATACCCAAACCCGATAAAGAACTAATTCGGTGGTGGAGTGGGTAAGTGTGTGGGAAAACGACCAGCCTGAATAACAAGTCGTGGGTACGAATCCCAGAAAAGTCCATCTACCAAAACCCGTTCACAACACAAGGTTAAAACCCAAACCAAAGCCATGGAGAAATTTACTCCGATTTCGTTTCCAACTTGGAACCTATGTATGTCACTGTTGACACTTTTAGCATGTCAAGCTGGAAATGAAGACAGCAACTGCATCAGTGACAAGTGATACACACTTTTAAACCAGCATTGGCTTTTTCCATCAATTCATTCATTTAACCAAAAATGCACCTGCACTGGTTTAAATGTGGGCAACTTAGTTTCAAGACAGAATAAATACCACTCGTTCTTCCAGTAACATGGTGTCTGCCTCGTCACAACGTACACCCTGTACCCTTATGCGCATGTTGTGCATTGCATATTATCATGTTGTATTCAATGATGTAATGCCTTAATGGACTTGATCTGTAATCATAAAAATATGTTGCGAGGGAAGCACAATCTGGGTGAATTAGTGTGTGATTTCCTCAAAGATTGAGAACAGATGTGTGGCGCCATCTGCTGAGTTCCTGTGGGGCTAAGGCATCTATACCCAAATAAAGTTAGGAAAAACTACAACTAATCTAGGTGGCCAAGTGGGCATGGGCATGAGAAAACAACCAAGAGGTTGTGAGTTCGAATCCTGGGTGAGTTCAATGTTTTCTGCATGGCATTGTAATTTTGAAAGGTTTCAACAGTCAACTCAGGAACTTTGAACTTTCTGACTGTCCTGACTGGGTAATGCCTATCGGTACCCAAACAACATGAAAAAGAATCAGCTATCCTCGGTGGCCTAGTGCATATGTGCATGGTGTGAAACATGTGCCTAAGGTCATGGGTTCGACTCCCCCAACAACCAGTGAAAACCTGTATGCACTAGTAATTTTGAAAACTTCTACACAAGAAGTTTCCCATCTCCTACCCTCAGAATGGTGACTGACAGTAAATGGTCAAATATATGTGACCTAGATATTCTAAAACTGACCTTAATAGTTTCTGCTTGGACTCTGCTGTCACAATTGACTGAAGGCATAAGTAGCCAAAGAAGTCAGCAGAGCCGGGTGGCCCAGTGGGTATGGGTATATGCCTGCTGTGTTAAACAGCTTGAAGTTTGTAGGTTCAATTCCTGAATGAGTCAAGGGAATCAAGCTTTTGAAGAGCAGGTACCCTAGTACCACTTCTGTATTGGCTGTTCATTTTAAAGACTCAGCTCAAGAAGTTTTGGGTTATCCTCAGTGGGTGAAGCCCATCAGTAACCGAGCAACTGCATAAAATAAAACAAGATTTGGTGGCCTAGTGTGTATGTGAGTGGTGAGAAACATGTGCCTGAGGTTGTTGGTTCGAGTCCCTGATGAACCTTTGGAAAAAAACACTATGCCTTCCAAATTTTGAAAACTTCTGATTAAACAAGAAGTTTCGTTCTCCCAGGCTAAGAACTGTAACTGACAGAAGAACTTCAAGAAGGAATGTTGTGTTCACAGCTCCATACGGCTGTGCGTAGGAGAGACCCTGGTGGGAAGCATCAGCAACAAAATACCCTCAAAGGGAACGAAGTAGTTTCAGCCTATACTCTGCTCTCACAATTGAGCGAAGGCATAAGTAGACAAGAAGTCAACAGAGCTGTGTGGCCCAGTGGGTATGGGTATGTGCCTGCTGTGTTAAAGGCCTTGAAGCTTGTGAGTTCGATTCCTGAATGAGTCAAGTGAATCATGCTTTTGAAGAGCAGGTACCCCAGTACCACTTCTGTATTGGCTGTTCATTTCAAAGACTCACCACAAGAAATTTAGGGCTATCCTCAGTGGATAAAACCCATCGGTACCCGAGTAACAGCAGGCAAAATCAACTAGACTTGGTGGCCTAGTGTGTATGTGCGTGGTGAGAAACATATGCTTGAGGTTGTGGGTTCAAGTCCCAGATGACCCTCGGAAAAAAAACTGTATGCGCTTGAAATTTTGCAAACCTTCTAAACAAGAAGGTGCTTTCTCCCAGGCTAAGAACTGTAACTGACAGAAGAAGGAACGTTATGTTCACAACCCCATGTGGCTCTGCAAAGGAGAGACCCTGTTCCTATGAACAGTCTGACTGGTGGGAAGCATCAGTAACCAAAACCCCTTAACCAGAAGGGCCATTGACTCTGTGGCCCAATGGGTATGTACTTGGCAAGACGATGTGTGTGAGTGGGATCCTGGGTTCGGTTCCTCAAAGATTCAGTGCGGATGGGTTAAAAATGCAAAAAATATTCTAAGTCCAGCTTTTCGGGTTTCTCTCTAAATCAACCAGAAGCATAAATACGCAAATACCCAAACCCGATAAAGAACTAATTCGGTGGTAGAGTGGGTAAGTGTGTGGGAAAACGACCAGCCTGAATAAAAAGTCGTGGGTACGAATCCCAGAAAAGTCCATCTACCAAAAACCGTTCACAACACAAGGTTAAAACCAAAGCCATGGAGAAATTTACTCTGATTTCATTTCCAACTTGGAACCTATGTATGTCCCTGTTGATACTTTTAGCATATCAAGCTGGAAATGAAGACAGCAACTGCATCAGTGACAAGTGATACACACTTACAAGCCATCATCGGCTCTTGCCATCAATTCATTCATTTAACCAAAAATGCACCTGCACTGGTTTAAATGTGGGCAACTTAGTTTCAAGACAGAATAAATACCACTCATTCTTCCAGTAACATGGTGTCTGCCTCGTCACAACGTACACCCTGTACCCTTATGCGCATTTTGTGCATTGCATATTATCATGTTGTATTCAATGATGTAATGCCTTAATGGACTTGATCTGTAGTCATAAAAATATGTTGCGAGGGAAGCACAATCTGGGTGAATTAGTGTGTGATTTCATCGAAGATTGAGAACAGATGTGTGGTGCCATCTGCTGAGTTCCTGTGGGGCTAAGGCATCTGTACCCAAATAAAGTTAGAAAAAATACAACTGATCTAGGTGGCCAAGTGGGCATGGGCATGAGAAAACAACCAACAGGTTGCGAGTTCAAATCCTGGGTGAGTTCAATGTTTTCTGCATGGCATTGTAATTTTGAAAGGTCTCAACAGTCAACTCAGGAACTTTGAACTTTCTGACTGTCCTGACTGGGTAATGCCCATTGGTACCCAAACAACATGAAAAAGAATCAGCTATCCTCGGTGGCCTAGTGCATATGTGCATGGTGTGAAACATGTGCCTGAGGTCATGGGTTTGACTCCCCCGACAACCAGTGAAAACCTGTATGCAGTAGTAATTTTGAAAACTTCTACAAAAGAAGTTTCCCATCTCCTACCCTCAGAATGGTGACTGACAGTAAATGGTCAAATATATGTGACCTAGATATTCTAAAACTGACCTTAATAGTTTCTGCTTGGACTCTGCTGTCACAATTGACTCAAGGCATAAGTAGCCAAAGAAGTCAGCAGAGCCGGGTGGCCCAGTGGGTATGGGTATATGCCTGCTGTGTTAAACATCTTGAAGTTTGTAGGTTCAATTCCTGAATGAGTCAAGGGAATCAAGCTTTTGAAGAGCAGGGACCCCAGTACCACTTCTGTATTGGCTGTTCATTTTAAAGACTCAGCTCAAGAAGTTTTGGGTTATCCTCAGTGGGTGAAGCCCATCAGTAACCGAGCAACTGCATCAAATAAAACAAGATTTGGTGGCCTAGTGTGTATGTGAGTGGTGAGAAACATGTGCTTGAGGTTGTTGGTTCGAGTCCCTGATGAACCTCTGGAAAAAAACACTATGCCTTCCAAATTTTGAAAACTTCTGATTAAACAAGAAGTTTTGTTCTCCCAGGCTAAGAACTGTAACTGACAGAAGAACTTCAAGAAGGAACGTTGTGTTCACAGCCCCATACGGCTGTGCGTAGGAGAGACCCTGGTGGGAAGCATCAGTAACAAAATACCCTGAAAGGGAACTTAGTAGTTTCAGCCTATACTCTGCTCTCACAATTGAGCGAAGGCATAAGTAGACAAGAAGTCAAGAGAGCTGTGTGGCCCAGTGGGTATGGGTATGCGCCTGCTGTGTTAAAGGCCTTGAAGGTTGTGAGTTCGATCCCTGAATGAGTCAAGTGAATCATGCTTTTGAAGAGCAGGTACCCCAGTACCACTTCTGTATTGGCTGTTCATTTCCAAGACTCACCTCAAGAAATTGTTGGCTATCCTCAGTGGATAAAACCCATCAGTACCCGAGTAACAGCAGGCAAAATTAACTAGACTTGGTGGCCTAGTGTGTATGTGCGTGGTGAGAAACATATGCTTGAGGTTGTGGGTTCAAGTCCCAGATGACCCTCAGAAAAAAAACTGTATGCGCTTGAAATTTTGAAAACCTTCTAAACAAGTAGGTGCTTTCTCCCAGGCTAAGAACTGTAACTGACAGAAGAAGGAACGTTATGTTCACAGCCCCATCTGGCTCTGCATAGGAGAGACCCTGTTCCTATGAACAGTCTGACTGGTGGGAAGCATCAGTAACCAAAACCCCTTAACCAGAAGGGCCATTGACTCTGTGGTCCAGTGGGTATGTACTTGGCAAGCGATGTGTGTGGGTGAGATCCTGGGTTCGGTTCCTCAAAGATTCAGTGCGGATGGGTTAAAAATGCTAAGTCCAGCTTTTCGGGTTTCTCTCAAAATCGACCAGAGGCATAAATAGGCAAATACCCAAACCCGATAAAGAAGTAATTCGGCGGTCGAGTGGGTAAGTGTGTGGGAAAATGACCAGCCTGAATAACAAGTCGTGGTACGAATCCCAGAAAAGTCCATCTACCAAATCCCGTTCACAACACAAGGTTAAAACCAAAGCCATGGAGAAATTTACTCCGATTTCATTTCTAACTTGGAACATATGTATGTCACTGTTGACACTTTTAGCATGTCAAGCTGGAAATGAAGACAGCAACTGCATCAGTTTGACAAGTGATACACACTTTCAAACCAGCATTGGCTTCTGCCATCAATTCATTCATTTAACCAAAAATGCACCTGCACTGGTTTAAATGTGGGCAACTTAGTTTCAAGACAGAATAAATACCACTCATTTTTCCAGTAACATGGTGTCTGCCTCATCACAACGTACACCCTGTACCCTTATGCGCATGTTGTGCATTGCATATTATCATGTTGTATTCAATGATGTAATGCCTTAATGGACTTGATCTGTAATCATAAAAATATGTTGCGAGGGAAGCACAATCTGGGTGAATTAGTGTGTGATTTCCTCGAAGATTGAGAACAGATGGTGGCACCATCTGCTGAGTTCCTGTGGGGCTAAGGCATCTGTACCCAAATAAAGTTAGGGAAAAATATAACTGATCTAGGTGGCCAAGTGGGCATGGGCATGAGAAAACAACCAAGAGGTTGTGAGTTCGAATCCTGGGTGAGTTCAATGTTTTCTGCATAGCATTGTAATTTTGAAAGGTTTCAACAGTCAACTCAGGAACTTTGAACTTTCTGACTGTCCTGACTGTGTAATGCCCATCGGTACCCAAACAACATGAAAAAGAATCAACTGTCCTCGGTGGCCTAGTGCATATGTGCATGGTGTGAAACATGTGCCTGAGGTCATGGGTTCGACTCCCCCGACAACCAGTGAAAACCTGTATGCACTAGTAATTTTGAAAACTTCTACACAAGAAGTTTCCCATCTCCTACCCTCAGAATGGTGACTGACAGTAAATGGTCCAATATATGTGACCTAGATATTCTAAAACTGACCTTAATAGTTTCTGCTTGGACTCTGCTGTCACAATTGACTCAAGGCATAAGTAGCCAAAGAAGTCAGCAGAGCTGGGTGGCCCAGTGGGTATGGGTATATGCCTGCTGTGTTAAACATCTTGAAGTTTGTAGGTTCAATTCCTGAATGAGTCAAGGGAAACAAGCTTTTGAAGAGCAGGTACCCCAGTACCAGTTCTGTATTGGCTGTTCCTTTTAAAGACTCAGCTCAAGAGGTTTTTGGTTATCCTCAGTGGGTGAAGCCCATCAGTAACCGAGCAACTGCACCAAATTAAACAAGATTTGGTGGCCTAGTGTGTATGTGAGTGGTGAAAAACATGTGCCTGAGGTTGTTGGTTCGAGTCCCTGATGAACCTTGGGAAAAAAACACTATGCCTTCCAAATTTTGAAAACTTCTGATTAAACAAGAAGTTTCGTTCTCCCAGGCTAAGAACTGTAAGTGACAGAAGAACTTCAAGAAGGAATGTTGTGTTCACCGCCCCATACGGCTGTGCATAGGAGAGACCCTGGTGGGAAGCATCAGTAACAAAATACCCTGAAAGGGAACTTAGTAGTTTCAGCCTATACTCTGCTCTCACAATTGAGCGAAGGCATAAGTAGCCAAAAAAATCAGCAGAGCCGTATGGGTATGGGTATTTGCCTGCTGTGTTACACAGCTTGAAGTTTGTGGGCTGAATGAGTCAACGGAATTGTGACTTTGAAGAGCAGGTACCCCAGTACCAAGAAGTTTTGGGCTATCCTCAGTGGGTGAAGCCCATCAGTAACCGAGTAACAGCACCAAATTAAACAAGATTTGGTGGGCTAGTGTGTATGTGCGTGGTGAGAACCTTGGAAAAAAAACTCTATGCCTTGGAAATTTTGAAAACTGCTAACTAAACAAGAAGTTGTGTTCTCCCAGGCTAAGAACTGTAACTCACAGAAGAACTTCAAGAAGGAACGTTGTGTTCACAGCCCCATACGGCTGTGCGTAGGAGAGACCCTGGGGCCATATTCATGTAGACGTGCCAGGCTTAGCCGAAGCTACACGCTAGCTCTGGGGTAGCTATCCGAGGCTAGCGGCGGGTTGGAGAAATAGGTCAAGTCGTATTCACCAATGTCAAAGCCGCCGCGGATAGCTAACCGTGAGTTTATTTATAGATTTGGGAATTCCCTCGATTTGACAATATGAATAATGCCGCCAATGCGGCGGGAGCATTAATAACGGTTCGATTTAAGGTTAATTTGATTCAATTTCACTTATTGCGTATGTAATTCTGTTAAATATGATAGCATTGAATAGATTTGGGCCTAATATATAGCCGCTGTTTCGGCGGCGGCGGCGGTGGGGGTTGCTTGCATTCGTCGATTCGACAATATTAATATCGCCGCCTCTGCGACGGCAGCGTTAATATTGCTTCGAATTTATGGTTAATTTGCTGAAATTTCACTTATTGCGTATGTAATTCTGTTAAATATGATAGCATTGATTTGGGCCTAATATATAGCCGCCGATTTGGCGGCGGCGGCGGCGGTGGTGGCGATGTGTATTTTGTTGATATGCGACAGTATGGATATCGACGTCGCTGCAGCGGCGGCGATTTGTTTACATTACATTCGTTGATTCGACAATATGCATAACACCGCCAATGTGGCGGCGGCGTTAATATTGGTTCGAATTTAGGGTTAATTCGATCAAATTTCACTTATGGTGTATGTAATTCTGTTAAATATGATAGCATTTAATAGATTGAGAGCCTCACACACACACTAACCAGCGCGTCTAGCAGTTAACCCTGGTTTGAAAACGGGGTAGCTTAGCCTCGGCTACGGTCGGCGGTTAGCATTGGCACCGACACATAATTACGGGTTTTCCACCGTTAGCCGTGTGGGGCTACCATAGCCGCGGTTAAGGCCTTGGCACCTCCACATGAATATGGCCCCAGGTGGGAAGCATCAGTAACAAAATACCCTGAAACAGAACTTAGTTGTTTCTGCCTTTACTCTGCTCTCACAATTGACCGAAGGCATAAGTAGTCGAGAAGTGAACAGAGTTGCGTGGCCCAGTGGCTATCCTCAGTGGATAAAAAAAAATCGGTACCCGAGTAACAACATGCAAAATCAATTAGACTTGGTGGCCTAGTGTGTATGTGCGTGGTGAGAAAAATGTGCTTGAGGTTGTGGGTTCAAGTCCCAGACAGGCCTCAGAAAATAAATAAGCAAATACCCAAAAGCAATAAGGGACTAATTCGGTGGCCGAGTTGGTAAGTGTGTGGGAAATTGACCAGCTTGAGGTGAAAGTTATAGGTACGAATCCCAGAAAAGTAAACCAAAACCATCAAGAAATTCACTCCGATTTCGTTTTCAAAACTCGAATGTAAGCATATATCTCAGTGTTGACACTTTTAGCATGTCAATGTGGAAATTAAGAAGACGGCAACTGCATCAACTTGACAATTGATATAGACTGGCATTTCGCCATCATTCCATTTTTAAAGGTTTCAACACTCACCTCCAGAACTATGAACTGTCTGACTATCCTGACTCGGCAAAGCCCATCGGTACCGAAGCTAACATCAGCAGAAACAACCGGAATCAATGGCGTAGTACGTACGTGCATGGTGTGAAACATTGTGTTTGATTCCTCGTCCAGTTGTATACACACCATCAACATTCAGCATGACAACTGAGCATCTCACCACTGGGCCACCAAACTACATGTATTTGCATGATGATGTAAGACGAGTAAATTAAGGCATAGCTGCCAATCATTTACATGCCTGGAAAGCGTTTTGGTCCAGAGGTTCTCAAACACTTGACATTCAACACAACACAACACAACTTTACCACTGGGCCATCAGACCACATATCCTTATGTGGGTGGGTTTCTTATATAAAAAGTGTAAATTAAGCCGTGGCTGCCAATCGTTACCATGCCTAAAAAAAAACATGGGCACAGTGATATTCGAACCCTCAACCGTATGCATGACAAGTGAGGATCTTATGGTGCTGTCACATTACGACGTTTCTCGCCAACGTGCGTCGATGTGTGTCACTTTTGGAGGAAACGTCGGGAGACGTCTGGAAGCGTTAAGCGCGCATTAGGGGCGCGTTGGTAATCGTTGATTGACAGCGACGGTCGGCGAGGATCGGCGGCACGCATCGTGGCGCGTAAAAAGTTTTGTGCTTGCACAAAACTTTCGATGTGTGCCAACGTGTGGGTGCTAACGTTATGGAGACGTTAGGGGCGCATCGAGATACGTTAAACGCGCTGGAATAACATAATGCGAACGCCAAGCACACGTCGCGCATGCGTTAGGGTCGTGCCCACACGTTGCGCCAAATGTTGCTTTGTTGTTTTACATCCTAGCTACATCCAAGGTCATATCAGGACGGCGCGCCAAAACTTTTTTGTTTTTGTTCGCACACATCGATATATGTTACCACAACGTCGGCCACGCGCTACCAATAAGTTGCGCTGACGCCGAAAAGTTTGACGTTTCTCGACGATTAAAAGTGATTTTGCGCATTGGTGGCATGCCGGCGAGATAGGTCGTAGTGTGACAGGGCTATTACCACTGGGCCACCAAGAAACATATGCTTGTGTTTAGGGTTTTCTTATATAAAAGGTGCAAATTAAGGCATGGCTTCAAGACAGTGTTTGCCCTGTAAAGCTGTGCTCTGCACTAACTTTAAAGGCCCTGTGACACATCACCGGATTGGGGGAAACGGACAGAAACCGAACAAAGTCCGGTTTGTGTCCGTACAAGTTTTGAACATGCACAAAAATGGATGCCGCTGGATTGATGTCTATGGTTCTTGTCCAGTTTGAGTTTGTTTCGTCTGTTGGCTATCCGTTCATGTCCGTTTCGTGCGCATTCGTCCAGCGGCCTTTGACCCGATGTTGCAACACCTTGGCACATGTTAATACATTTTGATACTTATCACCACTGGACTAGACAATTCTGTCCGTTGCTCAATCCGGCATAGTGTGACAGGCACTTAAAGCTTGCTCCGGTAGAGGTCTACATGGTCCTTCGGCCCATATAACTAAGGGTGTAGAATAACAACAACAAAAAACGTTATGCAGTAAACAATTTATTGGAGTGAACAATAAAAGCTATAAAATAGAACTATCACAATCAATGTGGTCATCGATGAATCAGTCCCAACCAATCTCATGTTCACCACTATTTAACCCTTTTGTCAGAATTCCTTTGCGAACACAGAGCCAACCAAACACACACACTCGCTTCTATTTATATAGATGTCTTGTATCTGACATAATTGTGCGATACTAATGCTCTCAGCCGGCGGGAAATGGAAAAGGGGTGCTGCCACCTAGCGGACATGAAAGGGACTCTATCGCGCTGCAATCTTCTCGCAAAACGTAGTATGCTTTATTTAAAAAAAAATTAACATAACTTAAGAAATGTATAATTATAATGTTCGAATATAGAGACATGATATAATAAGATTATGATAAATTCCTGTAGTTCATTTCCTGGATTTAAAAAAAAATAGTGCTTTAAAAATTCCCTCTATTTGAGTTAACCCCTTGTGGCCTCATGGTTTGTGGTTTCCATGACGTGCTAGCACGTGAGAGGTATCCTTAGAAATATTAGGGTGGCTGAAACAGTGAAACTCCCGGCCTGCAGGCGCCGGGACTCCCGGCCTGCAGGTGCCGGGACTCCCGGCCTGCAGGTGCCGGGACTCCCGGCCTCCTACCGCTGACCACTCAGAACATTGAATATGTACGTCATTTTAATTATCTCATACTTTAATATTTCCCATTATTTGCCTTATTTATTTGTCCACATTACTACTCACATTGCGTTTGATTCGCGGCGGGGGAAGAGACCCGGATCCGTCCTTCCGCTCTCCCCTCCCCCTCCGACCTCTCTTCTGGGGCCTACGCGCCCATGGCGCCACCTACCAGCCCTGACCGGAAACACCGTGCACTCCTCACTTCCTCTCCTGCTGCCGAGCCTGCAACACCTTCTTTTCTACCCACCCTCCCTTCTTCTGTTTTCTATTCCTTTTACTTTCCTTCTATCCGGATGTCGAAGGACTCTTCGGTGCTCTGTCTTACTAAATATAAACCACTCTTTTACTTCCACTTCATTGTTTGTTACTTCTCCCGCCGCGTATCATTTGCATCATAAATTTTAATGTTTCATATTTGTATTTTCATTTCCAGCCTGACATTCATTATGAATAGACTAGCACCACTTGTATGCTCGGAAATAATAGATTTATTTTTCATTTTTTGGTATTACTTTTTATTGGTATTTATACTATTTCTATTATAATTATAATTATTATTGCTCTATTGTTGTTTTCATCATTGCTTTCTTTAATTTTGTTTAAATATTAACCATTATTTGCATTACCTTTCAGCCTCAGATATGTAGAAGATGGGGAATGGTGGGGGAGTGAGTGACATTAAATCTCCAGTTATTGATTGACAGGTGAACTGCATAGCAGAACTGACTAAGCTCTAGGACCTGGGTGGGGAAGGAGTTTGTTCAGAGAAGTAACTACAGGAGGGGGTGGATGAGGGAGGGGGTTTGTTCATTCCATTAAAAGAGGTAACTTGGGTGGCAGAAGGATCTGCTTGACAGTGACAGAGTTCATCCCTAATTAAAGCCGTCATCGATTAATCACCTCGGATCATCTGAACATTTCTTTGCTCATGCGCAGATCCTACAAACTCAGGTTGAATAAACGAATGTGCTAAGGGCGGAAAATGGTGGCTTAATCCAAAACTGTTGGGCTTTTTAAAATAACCAATATAACTACAGCAAGATAGGACTTCAAGCATTTTATCATTGCGTAGTTTAGTTATATGTCAATTTTAATCTGGAGCATCATACTTTTACATTTAAAAAAGTGTAGCTTTGCACTTCATGCTCTCACCAAAGGTACCAGCAAAAATACTCCTGATGCCCCCAGCCAAAACCTGGGGCAATGGACTCGGATCATTTTGCACACGGCTCGTGTAAGTTTAGGTTCACCTCGAGGTGTTCTATTTGAAATTCTGACGACTCGGATGATCCGGATGGTCCGGACTGTCATAACCAAATACGGTCTAAGTGTGTGTGTGTGTGTGTGTGTGTGTGTGTGTGTGTGAGGGGGGGTAAATTACGAATGAACTGCTAAAACAAACAACTCATCTGTTTCCCCTCAATATTAGATGCTTGATATCTTGTTTAGGAGGGGTTTCACCAGAATGAATATCAGTGGAATAATTTCTGTTGCAATTTGTTTTGGGTTGAGTAATATTTAAACAAATTAAAGCTGCCTAGTCCGATAGTTTTGAGTTTCTATCATTTTCTGAGAGAAATACACTAAGTTGTTCGTTACAATCTACCTGATATTAGCTTGAAGTAAATCTGATTAAAAATAGCTAACTTTGGAGATATTTGAAGTGTAAACATGCCAAATTAATATTGGCGTGCTTGTCAAAAATCTGTCTCATAGGCTTCAAAAGGTCCGATGTTCTGAATATCCATCCGCACACTAGTGTACCCAACTAAGCTGAGATGTTCGCATCCATACAACGTGTTACTAAATAATCACCATGTACCTGCTACTGTGTGAGAAACAAAAACATTGTATCACCTCCTACTGTGTGATAAGATTAAACCACTACTACAACAGGCCAGCATTGAAAACAAGCCCGAGCACTCGCGCTTACATGCTATGGACAGTATAAACACAGCATAAAAAAAACAAAAAACCAGTAACAGGTTCTATTAAATCGACATAGTGTGCCCTTCAATGCAGCAACAGATGCAGTGTTTAAGTTAGAATTGTAGGTTCAAATCTAGATAAGAGTCTCACTTTGGAAAATGTGTTGCTTTTATCGGACTTTGCTACTTGAATTAAAGCTGCATAGTCCGATGAAAATATCAAATTTTCAAAACCAAAACAATTATCTAAATGTGATTCTACATATCTAATTTAGATACTGGTGCACTTATTAAACATTTGTTGCCACACAGAAGGGAATACCTAGGCAATTGTAGAACCTGTTACTGCAGAAGCCTATGGGGTCAGAGTTTTGGCGTGCTTGCCAAAATTAATTTGGTATGTTTCCACTTCAAATATCTCAAAAGTTAGTCACTTAAAATAAAAGTTACTTCAAGCTAAAATAAGGTACATAATAACGATCAACCTAATGTATTTATCTCAGAAAATTTCAGAAACTCAAAACCATCGGACTATGCACCTTTAAGACAGGATAGAAGGAGGTGCGCTTTTTCTAATTATGTGAGATATAAGATGAGTATATGAATAATTTCCAGACCTATCAAAATACACCACAATCTTCTATATTGTAAGAAACGGGAATTTTTATGGTCGCGATGGTGGAAACTATATTTGGTTTAGAAATAAGAAGTTACAAGTTGATGTTAGGATGGGTATTTATCAAACTTCCTCCAATACAAACACCACAAATGACGCATTATTCAACGGAAATGAGTCTGGAATGAACACGTGAATAACCAGATACACAAATTGCGCATAAATTCAAGATTTCATATACAATTGTTTTTAAACCGCAGATGCTAAACAAACGAAATATTTTTAAGGAAGGAAGGGGAAAGAAGCCACTAAAAAACTAGACTGAAATTGCAAATTATATTTGACTTGAACCTTCCACGGCACACACGCACACACACATATATATACACACACACACATATAAGAAGGTGTCAAAGTCGACGAATATTCATTCGCTGGGAGGGTATGGACTAGAACGCAGAGACAAGGCGCCACAGTCGCAAGGTGGCACTCGTCTCTCGATGTCTGTCTGTCTGTCTCTCTATCATACACACACACAAACACATCATCAGAAACACTCACCAACACATACGCACACTCATACACACTCACAAACACGCATTCACAAACACATTCACAAAAGACATACACACTCACACACATACACACAAACACACTCACAAACACACATATAGTCCCAAAGTGATACACACTCACAAACATACTCACAAGCACACTCATACTCAGAAATACACATATACTCACAAACACACAGGTACACTCACAAACACACATGTACACTCACAAACACACATGCACACTTACATACACACATGTACACTTACAAACAAACATGTACACCCACAAACACTTACAGAATGCATGTACACTCACAAACACACATGCACACTCACAAACACACATGTACACCCACAAACACTTACAGAGACATGTACACTCACAAACACACATGCACACTCACAGACACACATACTCACACGCGCACACTCACAGTCACATGTACACATACAGGAACACACTCTCTCACACAATCCCACTCTCTCCCCTATGCGTACCCACACCCACACACCAGCATCTGGACGTGGCTAATTACTTAGGACACTAGCTGTTCTTTTTGTTTCCTATCAGGGAGGCACTGGTGACTTTTAAATCAATAAGTTGAAAGGACAATTCGCTGCACAAATCGTTCACGACGCAACTCGACTGTACACAGGCAGCACATACAACAACCATCAGCTTATTATTAACAGCAACCAGCAACAGCACCCGGCTGCACCCCCCCCCCCCCAGTATCTGAGGCTGTTGGCATTGAGCGCACACAAATAACAGTGACGTCACTACACACCTTATCACAATTTCTACTCCCCCGCTCCTCCAAGTTGACTAAACCGATAAATATCTTTGCAATCTGTACAATTCTACTTTGCTGATTGTAGTCCATGCGATGCGCATGCAAACTTGGAATATAAATATATATTTATTTATTTATATATCGATATTACCAGTGCAGAATGTAGCATTATCCTGGCTTTTCATTCAGGAGACACAACCAAGTTGAGCATCAGTACACACGCGTAGTCAGGCAACACATCACATTTGGATGAATATCTTCTTTCTCCCCAGCTATATATATATATATATATATATAAATACATATATAGTATAGTTATACAAATCTTACCTGGGTACAGATGATGGATAACTGGTGTTTTCCTAGAAGTCTTAGCCTTCGATAGTCGTGGATCAGGGAGAAGGAAGCACATCCGGGTCCAGCAATCTTTTACGTACATTATAGGATAACAAATTATCTTAACTTTATATGGATACTATTGTGTTTTCGTTTTCGTTCCAGTGAAACGTGATAGTCGTGGTAGGTTTTGTTTGTTGTTGTTTTATGTCCTAGCAACATCTAAGGTCATATCAGGATGGGTACCGACTTGTGACATTGCACATTCATGGTGACTTTATAGTGCTGCCCCACTGGGAGACTAGGCCACCAGCACCATGACCTGATATCCCATTCAGTCACATTATCCTGACACTGAGCCAACCAGTCCTTGCCCTATCCTAATAATGCCGAGCACCTGGCTAGGAAGCGACAAGTATAAATTTTTAAGTCAGTGGTTTGAATCGACCAGGGTTCGAACCCACGATCCCATGGGCTACCAACATGAGAGATGGACGCTCTAACTCATTCGGCCATCCCGTCTGGTTAACTAGTCGTGGTACGGTAGGGTGGTATGGTAGGGTGGGGCCCTGACCCACGACTATCCGAGGCTAGTACCTCGAGAAAACACCAGTTATCCATCATCTGTACCCAGGTAAGATTCGTATAACTATACTATTTTACCATGGTACTACGCTTCTGGCTACTCGTAGTCCAGGGAGAATTTTACAGTAATCTCCTTTTAAAAAAAATCCTTTTATACTTTAATGTTGTAATCATACTATATTGTTTTAGTGTAAAATAGTAATTTTGTTTCTCACCCGTCTTCAGTTGGTGAGTAGGCGAGTCGCCAGGCCGCTTGCCTTTTCTAGTCATTTGTTGTAATGTTTTGCAAATGATCTAGCCGTCTTCCACCTCGCGTGTGCAAGGATTCTCTTTACTGAGATTCCTAACTGTCTTGCCTTGGAAACCATAGCTCTACGCATTGAGTGGGATGCGTAGCGTCCAGTATTGACACCTACCTGTTTGTGCAGCTTGATGGTCCATCTTGTGAGTGTGTCTCTCGAGATAGCTTTATGCAGTTTAATAAAGCTGATTAGCAGTTGTCTGGAATTTCTAATTCCGTGTGAGTTGGCTATATACGCCCTAATGCCCGAAACTACACATATCCATTTGTCTTCCGGAAAACTATTTACATGTACTGTGGACAGTGGGTCCCCTCTGCGATTCGACTTTAGCAATCTCTAAATCGAATGTTGCCCCATCCTTATCTATTTCTAGTCCATCCAGTGAGAGTGCCACAATAATTTGGCCTCTGTGTCCCGTCACTAGCAGTAATAGTACTGCTAACTTAAATCCTAGTTCCTTCATCGATAAATGTCTATTGCTAGGCCATGACTTGAATAACTTAAATACTATCGAGACATTCCAAAACCTATTATATTTGGGTTTGGGTGGATTTCTTTCATACACCAATCTAATGAACCAGTGTACTAACTGATGTTTTCCAATCGTTTGTCCATCTATTCTTGGTACAATAATTGAGAGTGCATATCTTGCTGCATTAACTCCACCAATTCTTCATCTTCTAATATTCTTAGAAATTTTAATATTTGGGCTATTGTAGGTTTTAATGGTTTGACTCCTTTTAGAAGACAATGAAGTCCCCATTTCTTTAAATAACTTGTGTATAATTTCACCGTTCTTTTCTTCCAGGCATGTGAAATAAGTCTTTCTTTTGTAATTTTGTCTAAACCATATTGTTCTGAATGTTTAAAAAAAAAAGGAATGCCAAAAGGGGTGTTGTCGAAACGTCTCCGTGGACTGTTAGCGGTCCTTGATGTTGTTTCTCGTGGGAACCTGAGCACGTCCTTTGCTGCTAATGTTATTGCCGCTAGCCATGGTTGTGTGTCCCATGCTGGTACTATCAGTACTGCGTGTGAGTGATCCATCTTGATCTTCGTGTATCTGAGTCAGAGCCCGCCGAAGACCGGGTCTGATGAAGAGTCAGAGGAAGAGAATTTGTGTTTCCTCCTCTTTTTGGTCTTTTTCTTGCTCTTCTTCACGTGCTGCTTCTTTTTACGTGCCCTCGTGTACTCATTCCCATCTGATGAGTGTTCTTTCTTTTTGTGTTTGCGCGCAAAAACCAAAGTAAGTAAAAACCAAAAAGACCCATGGTTACGCATTATTCGGGCTGAATATCACACAGATAATTAGAGTATAATTATACTAGCTGTGTATTATGGCGCTAATACAGTTTTTAATGCAGGCGTGTGGTTAATAGACAGTCGTAGGATGACGGTATGGGAAACCAACCGATCGAAATGAGGGGTAGGGACCAGTGTAGCAGTACCCTCCCACACTCTGTCCTACAAACTTGTCCCACCTGTGGCTTTCTTCGCCAACAAGTTGAAGAAAATACTATAGGACTCGGAGGTACACCTTATCGATGATAATAATTGTGGAATCTTAAAGAAACCCAGGAATAAATCCTAGCAATGTAAATGGCTCCTGCCAAACATCTCTCTGTATGGCAACAGGCGGCTTCATAAATAACCGAACAATGGATACATTTTCTAACGATCATTATCAAATACGATCGTAATTAAGCTGTAAAACAGTAATAACTTATGGAAAAGTTAAAAGAAACTTTGTACATGAATGCTAACATGAACTGAACCAACGTATCGAGTTTGAAAGATACTAACCGGGTTGGTTTTGTAATTAATGTAGAAAAACTGCCGGAGCTGTTCACAAACGTCCTCCTGTTGTGAGTGATTATGCTAATTGCTGGACCCGGATTTGCTTCCTTCTCCCTGGACTACGAGTAGCCAGAGGTGTAGTACCGAGGTAAAAAATATATATATGTATGTATATATATATATCTATATGTACACATCATTACATATAATAAATATGTATATAGGTTGATAAATACATATAATATATATATGTAATCATACATATATATTATACATAATTATGATTGAATATAAGACATTACTCAGATTGGTGGCCATCTTGGATTTGCTGCTGCATCCCTGCCGATACAGGATGGACTCGCCCTGGAACCAAGCCTCTTTAAAGTTGCATAGGCCGATGGGTTTGACATACCTGTGCACCCGATCTCGCAGCTTTCCGTATTGTCAAAGCTATTTTCGATATTCTTGAATGACTTTCAGTAACACATTTACAATGAAAAATAAACACAAAACCACAAGCCTATTACAGAATTGTGCACCCGGGAAAAACACTATCAGTATTCTGAAAGTCATTTTCAGTATTTTTTTCAGAGACTTTCAGTGATACTTTCAGTATTTGTACAGACGCGATCAGTAACTATTAGTGTGATAAAAAATACACCAATTTCCGGAACAAAGGCCAAGAAACTGTATTTCCGTATTTACCCTTGCAATTCGGAACAAATCCGGAAGGTGCACAGGTCTGGTTTGAGCGTCTGCCATATTCTAAGATATATTATTAGGTTGACCTATATAATCTATCTTACTTTAGTTTGAAGTCACTTCACTTTAAAGAAAAATTACTAACTTGGGAGATATTTGAAGGGTAAACAAACAAGCAAAATTGATTTTGACATGCTTGTCCAAACTCGGACCCTATTCAGCATGAACAGCTTCTATTAGATTGATGTACTGTGCCCTGCTATGTAGCAGCAAAATACTTAATAAGTGCACCAGTATCAGCCTATGCAACTTTACCAGTATAACGTCGCTCCAATGACACAACATGAACACATACACAAAGTTCCTGTCGCCTCCATCTTATTAGCTTTGAAATACATAATAAAGTGAAGTCCCCGAAATTCTCCAAAAATTCAATAAATAACACGAGGGGTGGTAATTAAATTAGATTTGCGCGACAGAATATGGTGCGGTAGGGCACTTACCCTGGAGTGATAATACATTGCAATTCCTCCCTTCCCCTTCACACAACAACTACTAGTACATCTTTTTGTCAATTGATATTCATTTGTACACACATTCTTGAACTGAAAGGAACCAGTATATTGGCAATGGTTTCACTTGATTTTAAGTGATGACAACAACAAAATCCAAGTCAATCCCCGCCCATCAAAATAAGGACAAATAACCACAACAAAGCAACCGCTTCCGATGATATCTTAGTATTGCAAGAAGTATTCTGCTTAAACATATAGCCTTAATTATATGTCCCTTAACTGCAAATGTTTAGGAAATATAAGGGTATCTGAGTGTTACAAAACAGCTAGACATCAACTAATTGTGGCACTTGAAAAGCATTGTCATAGATACAATGCATTCACTATACATCTTATATATACGGAAAGTTATACATGTAGCTTTGTAACACATATTGCAAAGATACGACGTATATGTGTATTGCATACATAAACACATACCCATCACTCACCCTCTGAATTACTCAAGGTGCAAAGTGCACATTCTATTAGCATGCACACATGCATAACGCAACTTTTTGGTTTGCAAACATGCATAACACAACCTGCCATGCACGCATGCCTGACACAAACTGCCGCCATTCACACATGCATGACGCAAAAACTTGCCATGCAGAAATGGATGACGCAAACACTGATGCACATTCATAACGCAAATACTATTTCATCACACACATTTTCCGGGCTTTGCGTTGTCCACTCCACCCGTATAGTATGTCAATAGAGGCTTACTTACCCTGAAACTCTCAAAGCTGTCACGTGTCTGATACCCCAGCTTTGTACAAATACTTTGTGTTCCCATCTTAAATATTTAAAAACCATGTATCATTGCAGCCCCCCTGTTTACATGCGCATGCAGAATGTGACTTTTCTATATGCTCAACAGCGGCACTAACTAGGCCAACAGAGTAGTGTCACATATTACACAACTCACACCATTGTTGCCAATGGCGTTACTCCAGCAGGTGACATAACACCCCATTATAGCCCATGCCACTATTACAGCAGATGAGACAATACCCTATTATCACCCATACTGCTACTTCCAGCAAGTGTATAAAATCCCATTATCGCCCATGCCACTACTCCAACAGGTGACATGACACCATATTATCACCCATTTTGCTACTTCCCGCAGGTGACGTAACACCCCATTATACTTTTTATAGCCCATGCCACTATTACAGCAGATGAGACAATACCCTATTATCACCCCTACTGCTACTTCCAGCAAATGTGTAAAATCCCATTATCACCCATGCCACTACTCCAACAGGTGACATGACACCCTATTATCACCCACTTTGCTATTTCCAGCAGGTGACGTAACACCCATTATCGCCCATGCCACTACTCCAACAGCTGACATAACACCCTATTATCACCCACTTGGCTACTTCCAGCAGGTGACATAACACCCCACCATCGCCCATGCTGCTACTCCAAGAGATGCCTCTATTATCACCCACTTTGTTACTTCCAGCAGGTGATGTAATACCCCATTAACACCTATGCCACTACTCCAACAAGTGATATATCACCCTATTATCACCCATACTGCTACTTCCGGCAGGTGAGGTAACACCCCATTATCGCCCATGCTGCTCCTCCAACAGGTGACATGACACTCAATTGTCGCCCACATCACTACTCCAACAAGTGAGATGACACCCTATTATCGCCCACATCGCTACTCCAGTAGGTGTGCCACGCCCTGGAGCGCCACGTCGATGCCGGGCTGGTCTCCGGCGACTCCGACACGTGTGACGGGGATGTTCATGGTCTGCACCATGTCGACGTGGTGGCTGCGCTTGATGTGCGTCTTGAGGTTGCCCTTCTGCGTGAAGCTCAGCTCGCAGTAGCTGCACTTGTAGGGCCGCTCGCCGTTGTGCTTCTTCATGTGGATCTGCAGCGCGTTCTTCTGGTTGAAGGCGCGCTGGCACACCTCGCACACGAACGGACGCTCACCTGGCGGCAGACAGAGAAAACAAGCACAGTCAGACATTTTGGGGAGTCAAATGTCACCTGTTCATTCAGATACGAGGAGCATTACATACAAAGTTTCACTGAAGTACCAGATGTCTACTCATTCGAACACGACAGGGATTAGATACAAAGATTCACTGAAGTGCCAGGTGTCTGCTCATTCGAATATGATAGGGATCAGATACCAAGTTTCACAGAAGTACCATATGTCACCTGCTCATTCAAATACAATAGGGATTAGATACAAATATTCACTAAAGTACCAGATATCATCTGGTCATTCCAATACGATAGGGATTAGATACAAAGATTCACCGAGGTACCAGATGTTGTCTGCTCATTCCAATCTGATAGCGATTAAATACAAAGATTCACTGAAGTACCAGATGTCGTCTGCTCATTCAAATACAACAGGGATTAGATGCAAAGATTCACTAAAGTACCAGATGTTGCCTGCTCATTCGAATATGATAGGGATTAGATACAAAGATTCACTGAAGTACCAGATGTCAACTGCTCATTTGAATACAAGGAGCATTACATAAAAAGCTTCACAGAAGTACCACTACCAGATGTCGCCTGCTCATTTGAATACAAGGAGCATTAGATACAAGGTTCACTGAAGTATTGAATGTCGTCTGCTCATTTGATTACAAGCATTGAAATTTGTCAGTTTGTACATGACGCAGGCGTAGTCACTGAATGTCGCATAGTCCGAAGAAGGCTCATGAGCACCACACATAAATGTCAAACAGAACTTTACTATTTAAACACAGCATTGAAGAACTCATCACATGGGAGGCATATAAACAGTTACATTATATATATCACTGTCACCCATATCTACTCATATATATATATTATTAATATCATTAATATCATTCATATATAGGATATATAACATATTACTATATGTGGACATCACATATTACCAGATATATAATATACATAACACATATATAGCATATCTATTTATCTCTGTCCCTGTCCTTCTCTCTACGCACACACACACACACACCATCTTCAATCCCTAACGTAACCAGTCGGCAGCATGAGGAATATTAACGAGTGAAAAGGGCATTTCACCTACATAACACAGGCAGAGACGTGTGTTGCTAGGTCAGAGTGTGTGGGTTTGTTTACTGGTTGTTATGCAACGCTCGGAGGTGTGCTTCCAAGTGATTAACTGCGGAGTAGAGTGGGGTGCTCGTTAATAAAGAGTTATGGTTATATTAAACCACATATATGTATTGCGCTTCCCTTTCTTCTCTTCTCTTGCATGTTTTACAGACGCTTATCGGAACATTGGTTAGAAAACGCCCAAATATGTATGCACAACTGCATGTATGTATATGTGTGTATGTATGTGTCTCTGTATGTATCTATGCATGTATGCGTATGTATACAGGTATGTATGTACATATGTATGTTTGTATGTGTGGGGTCGTTCTCAGAAACTGTGTACCACTTGAGGTAGTCTACTTGAAATGCATATTTCAAAGAAACCCATTATTGGAGTGTCAATATTTAGATTTCATCATTTAGCCCAATAATGTGGGAGATATTTTAGATCAAAAGTAAATGTTAATATTGTGTATTATGTATCTTATTGGGATGGATGTAGCTAAATACATCGAAAATTTCATCACTAATTTGTGACATTGTCAACAGCATTGAAAATAAAGTGTCACAAACTTAATGAAAACCTCTGAACAACAGCTCATTTCACTTCAAATGGTCATATACAATGTCTTCATTAAGTTGAAGACATTTATTTCTAAAAAATTTAAAAGAATTATGAAATAGTTAACCTTTTCTGGAGTCATTAACATCGTAACATTTCATTTCCACTTGCAAGTACTATGAAACTCTGTATCAAACACTGAGTACAGGAATTATTTTCACCATTTGACCCTCTGTGCATGGATCCAGTTATGGCATAGTAAAAGATAAATCCTGAAATTGCCCCTAAACATTGAAATTTGAGCCGAACATTTGTGTAAAATTGTTGTTTCCACTTTGACTGTTACCTTGCTAATATTTTGTTGCTTTTCTCTTTAATATTCACAAATAAGACAAAGCCATAGCAATGAGGTTTCAAATTATTATTACTACTGTTTATAAAGCAAGTGGCATGTGAAATGTCCTAAAAATGTCAAGTTTTGTGTGGAAAATATTTGATTTTGGAGTCAGATTGGTTTCCATGCTATACTGCTATTTATTGGGTGTGAGCATCATTTGACCTACTTAAAAATGCCAGAATATGTTTATTTTCAATTATTCAGATGCAAAAGGACATACACATGGAGGAAACCTTTTTATAGGACTTTGGCAGCGTTTTCGATTTTGTGGTACTGATGTCACACTATTGGTACACAACTTCTGAGAACGACCCTGTATGTATGTTGGTATTTCTGTATGCATATACGTATGTGTGTACGTACGTATGTATGTGTGTATGTAAGTATTTAATTATGTATACACATGTGCATGCATGTATGCATGTGTGTATGTGTGTGTAAGTATGGATGTATAATCACCATTAACACCGAAGCTGTATAACTGCAAGTGACCACCTCTCACAGCCACCTGCTAATGGGCACACTCTCGAAACTTGCCAGGCATATATCCCACTCTCAGATACATTTATTATACTACAAAACACACAGCAGCAAGAGAGTAAAGAGAGAAATGGCGAGATTAATCACGTGACATTCTGAAAAGCAACAATCGAGAGGCCCCGTACCGCTGTTATCCAGGAGTCCTCCAGCATGCAAGGAGTAACCCCCCTCCATACACACACACACAAACAAACACACACAAACACACACACACACACATGACAGTCAGCCATCATTACTCACACTCAAACTCTGCAGAGACATATTGTAGCATTTGAAGTGTTGGTGTGCTTGAAGCCACTGAGTGACGACTGGCCAGTAAGCTGTGTGACTGGCAATGAGATGGCAACGGTCCCTCGGGGATGATTGATCAGTCCCTCCCTCTAGCACCACCCACCCCACCAAAACCTCCCCGACACTACCACACTCACCACCACACTACCCACCCCACCAAAACCTCCCCGACACTACCACACTCACCACACTACCCCCACACCCCGACACTCCACACTCACAACACACACCACCCCCAAACACTACCCAACACACCACACCACCACCCAACACCCCGACACTACCACACTCACGACCACACCACCCACCCCACCAAAACCTCCCCGACACTACCACACTCACCACCACACTACCCACCCCACCAACACCACCCTGACACTACCACACTCACCAACACACTACCCACCCCACCAACACCACCCCAACACTACCACACCACCCACCCCAACACCCCGACACTACCACACTCACCACCACACCACCCACCCCACCAAAACCTCCCCGGCACTACCACACTCACCACCACACTACCCGCCCCACCAACACCACCCCGAAACTACCACACTCACCACCACACCACCCACCCCACCAACACCACCCCAACACAACCACACTCATCACCACACCACCCACCCCAGCAATACCGCCCCGACACTACCACACTCACCAACACACTACCAACCCCACCAACACCACCCCGACACTACCACACTCACCACCACACCACACACCCCACCAACACCACCCCGACACTACCACACTCACCCCCCCCCCCCCCCAACACCACCCCGACACCTCACAGTTACCAACACACCACCAACACCACCCCGACACTACCACACTCACCAACACACTACCAACCCCACCAACACCACCCCGACACTACCACACTCACCACACCACCCAACCCACCAACACCACCCCAACACTACCACACTCACCACCCCGCCCCACCAACACCACCCCGACACCACCACACCAACCACACTACCACCCACCCAACCCACCCCACCACCCACACCACACCACACCACACCCCCACCCACCACCCACCACCCACACCACCAACCACTACCAACCCCACCAACACCACCCTAATAGTACCACACTCACCACCACACCACCCACCCCACCAACACCACCCCGACACTACCACACTTACCAACACACCACCAACACCACCCCAACACTACCACACTCACCACCACCCCACCCACCCCACCAACACCACCCCAACACTACCACACTCACCAACACACCACCCACCCCACCAACACCACCCCGACACTACCACACTCGCCAACACACTACCAACCCCACCAACACCACCCTGACACTACCACACTCATCAACATACTACCAACTCCACCAACACCACCCCAACACTACCACTCTCACCAACACACAACCAACCCCACCATCAACACCACATCATCACCCCCATACCACACTATTATCAAAACATTACCACCAACACACCACCCACCCCACCAACACCACCCCAACACTACCACACTCACCAACACACTACCAACCCCACCAACACCACCCCAACACTACCACACCAGCCACCCCACCGACACCACCCTGACACTACCACTCTCACCAACACACCACCCACCCCACCAACACCACACCGACACTACCCCACTCACCAACACACTACCAACTCCACCAACACCACCGCAACACTACCACACTCACCACCACACCACCCACCCCACCAACACCATCCCGACACAACCACACTCACCAACACACAACCAACCCCACCCGAACACTACCACACTCACCACCACACCAGCCACCCCACCAACACCACCCCGACACTACCACTACCACCAACACACCACCAACCCCACCATCAACACCACATCATCACCCCCTACCAACCCCACACTATTATCACACGATTACCAACACTACACCACCCGCCCCACCAACACCACCCCGACACTACCACTCTCACCAACACACCACCAACCCCACCATCAACACCACATCATCACCCCCTACCAACCCCACACTATTATCACACCATTACCAACACTACACCACCCGCCCCACCAACACCACCCCGACACTACCACTCTCACCAACACACCACCAACCCCACCATCAACACCACACCACCAACATACCAACCCCACATTATTACCACACTACCACCTCCACACGACCACCAGTACAAGAACCCCACCATCAACACCACATCACCCCTATAATATTACCACACTACCACCTCCACACCACCACCTTCTCCACGCGACCACCTCCACAATCATGACCACATCACTCCACACCAAACGCGCACTATTGCTGCACTACTAACTCCACCCCACCACACCACCACCACCACACCATCACCATTAATAATACCCCATCCACCACCACACACTACCACCAGAACACTTTACCTACCACCGCGCCTCCCCCTCCCCCCTCCTCCTTATGCTCCAGGTGCGCACCTGACGCCGCCTCCAGGTGCACACACGTGCAGGCGGCGGGAAGCTGACGACAATTAGCACGGCGTGATGACACCCGCTCATTAGGTGATGGCTTAACCACCAGCCTGCCGCCCGTCACATACCCACCTCTCCGCCCTATCCATCACAGCCGCGCTGCCTCAGCACTGCGCCCCTCACACACTGCCTGCCTCCCGTCACACCCACACACCACCCACCACCCACCACCCACACACCACCCACACCCAACACAGGGCCCTATGCAAACTTTTAACGACCATCCATTAACCCACCGTCAATGCTGATCGCCATCTATCAGTTCTCGGGGAGGTCAATTCATTAAGGACTAGATGCGCCGACCTTCAGAAATAAGTCCCCCCCCACACCCCCACACCCACACACACCGCGTTACAACAAACGCGCGCGCAACTTGGCGAAAGGCCCGCCTACGTCGGTGAATATTTAGTGCGTGGTGTGTTTACCGAGCAGTACAGGAGTTGCTTTGTGGTGCGTATAGCATGAACTATTGTTTGCCACAGTTGTCGGTTAATTATTAGTAACGTGACATCGTGAACTCTTCCGCTATTAGAGTAGCCCTGCCCTGCCCTCCACCCAGGCCACCCGACCTCGACCCCAATACACGCATAACATACACGCACACTGTCTGTCGCACCGGAGGATTACACACACACACATATACATATATACACCCACACCCACATATATACACCCACACCCACATATATACACCCACACCCACATATATACACCCACACCCACATATATACACCATACCCACATATATACACCCACACCCACATATATACACCCACACCCACATATATACACCCATACCCATCGACACACATACCCATATATGCATAAAGATACACTGACATATACCTACGCCCACACAAATACACACACACATCCACACCCACACGCGCGCACCAGGGTTGAGAAGTAGTACTAACGGCTCACTACATTAATGATTTATACACACTTTTCTCACGGCCTGACTGCCGGCCACATACAACAGGCGCAAACCGGTGGTTTTGGGCGGGGAACATTCCCAGAATGCACCGCACACAACGCGCCCCGGTACCAGCGAATAGCGCGACATGGACAATTTCCACCGCCGATTTGCTCAAAACTAAACAAAAACAAAACAAAAACAAAACAAGTAAAAACCCGACAGGTGCCAGGTTCTTCGATCCGTCA